>BOLG01000393.1:0-65134 GCA_016861445.1 Oryzias woworae
TTTGCTAAGAAAACTGAAAAAAAAGCAAACTTTTTCACTTTTCATGTACATTTCAGTGTATCTCATGAAAAATCAAGTTTGACATCCAAACAGTAAGAATGAAAAATAAAATGTCATTTAGCTTTTTAGACTTTTTAGGCTGAAAACCTGATTTTGCTAAGAAAAATCTGAAAAAAAGCAAACTTTTTACTTTCATGTACATTCAGTGTATCTCATGAAAAATCAAGTTTTGACATCCAAACAGTAAGAATGACGATAAAAAATAACATTTAGCTTTTTTTTAGACTTTTAGGCTGAAAACCTGATTTGTGCTAAGAAATCTGAGAAAAGCAAACTTTTTCATTTTCATGTACATTCAGTGTATCTCATGAAAAATCAAGTTTTGACATCCAAACAGTAAGAATGAAAATAAAAATGTCATTTAGCTTTTTCGGACACATTTTAGGCTGAAAACCTGATTTTGCTAAGAAATCTGAAAAAAAAGCAAGCTTTTTCACTTTTCATGTACATTTCAGTGTATCTCATGAAAAATCACGTTTTAACATCCAAACAGTAAGAATGACGATAAAAATAACATTTAGCTTTTTTTAGACTTTTTAGGCTGAAAACCTGATTTGTGCTAAGAAATCTGAAAGAAAAGCAAACTTTTTCACTTTCATGTACATTTCAGTGTATCTCATAAAAAATCAAGTTTTGACATCCAAACAGTAAGAATGTAAATTAAAATGTCATTTAACTTTTTTTTGAACTTTTAGAAAAGAACCTTAATTTCTGCTTACAACATTGACTGAAAAGCAAACTTTTTAACTTTAATGAACATTCCAGTCATGATAATCAAGTTTTGACATCCAAACAATAAGAATGAAAAATAAAATGTCATTTAGCTTTTTCGGACATTTTAGGCTGAAAACCTGATTTTGCTAAGAAATCTGAAAAAAAGCAAGCTTTTTCACTTTCATGTACATTTCAGTGTATCTCATGAAAAATCAGTTTTGACATCCAAACAGTAAGAATGAAAAATAAAATGTCATTTAGCTTTTTCGGACATTTAGCTGAAAACCTGATTTTGCTAAGAAATCTGAAAAAAAAAAGCTTTTTCACTTTTCATGTACATTCAGTGTATCTCATGATAAATCAAGTTTTGACATCCAAACAGTAAGAATGAAAAATAAAATGTCATTTAGCTTTTTTTGGACATTTTAGGCTGAAACCTGATTTTTGCTAAGAAATCTGAAAAAAAGCAAACTTTTTCACTTTCATGTACATTCAGTGTATCTCATGAAAAATCAAGTTTTGACATCCAAACAGTAAGAATGAAAAATAAAATGTCATTAGCTTTTTTAGACATTTTAGGCTGAAAACCTGATTTTTGCTAAGAAATCTGAAGAAAAGCAAACTTTTTCACTTTTCATGTACATTCAGTGTATCTCATGATAAATCAAGTTTTGACATCCAAACAGTAAGAATGAAAAATAAAATGTCATTTAGCTTTTTCGGACTTTTAGGCTGAAAACCTGATTTTTGCTAAGAAATCTGAAAAAAGCAAGCTTTTTCACTTTTCATGTACATTTCAGTGTATCTCATGAAAAATCACGTTTTAACATCCAAACAGTAAGAATGACGATAAAATAACATTTGCTTTTTTTTAGACTTTTTAGGCTGAAAACCTGATTTGTGCTAAGAAATCTGAGAAAAGAAAACTTTTTCACTTTTCATGTACATTTCAGTGTATCTCATAAAAAATCAAGTTTTGACATCCAAACAGTAAGAATGAAATTAAAATGTCATTTAGCTTTTTTGAACTTTTTAGAATAAGAACCTTAATTTCTGCTTACATTGACTGAAAAGCAAACGTTTTAACTTTTAATGAACATTCCAGTCATGATAAATCAAGTTTTGACATCCAAACAATAAGAATGAAAAATAAAATGTCATTTAGCTTTTCGGACATTTTAGGCTGAAAACCTGATTTTTGCTAAGAAATCTGAAAAAAAGCAAGCTTTTTCACTTTTCATGTACATTTCAGTGTATCTCATGAAAAATCACGTTTTAACATCCAAACAGTAAGAATGACGATAAAAATAACATTTAGCTTTTTTAGACTTTTTAGGCTGAAAACCTGATTTGTGCTAAGAAATCTGAAAAAAAGCAAGCTTTTTCACTTTTCATGTACATTTCAGTGTATCTCATGATAAATCAAGTTTTGACATCCAAACAGTAAGAATGAAAAATAAAATGTCATTTAGCTTTTTTCGGACTTTTAGGCTGAAAACCTGATTTTTGCTAAGAAATCTGAAAAAGCAAGCTTTTTCACTTTTCATGTACATTTCAGTGTATCTCATGAAAAATCAAGTTTTGACATCCAAACAGTAAGAATGACGATAAAATAACATTTAGCTTTTTTTAGACTTTTTAGGCTGAAAACCTGATTTTGTGCTAAGAAATCTGAAAAAAGCAAACTTTTTCACTTTTCATGTACATTTCAGTGTATCTCATAAAAAATCAAGTTTTGATATCCAAACAGTAAGAATGTAAATTAAAATGTCATTTAGCTTTTTTTGAACTTTTTAGAATAAGAACCTTAATTTCTGCTTACAACCTGACTGAAAAGCAAACGTTTTCACTTTTAATGAACATTCCGTCATGATAAATCAAGTTTTGACATCCAAACAATAAGAATGAAAAATAAAATGTCATTTAGCTTTTTCGGACATTTTAGGCTGAAAACCTGATTTTTGCTAAGAAATCTGAAAAAAAGCAAGCTTTTTCACTTTTCATGTACATTTCAGTGTATCTCATGAAAATCACGTTTTAACATCCAAACAGTAAGAATGAAAATAAAAATAACATTTAGCTTTTTTAGACTTTTTAGGCTGAAAACCTGATTTTGCTAAGAATCTGAAGAAAAGCAAACTTTTTGACTTTTCATGTACATTTCAGTGTATCTCATGAAAAATCACGTTTTAACATCCAAACAGTAAGAATGACGATAAAAATAACATTTAGCTTTTTTTAGACTTTTTAGGCTGAAAACCTGATTTGTGCTAACAACTCTGACTGAAAAGCAAACTTTTTCACTTTTCATGTACATTTCAGTGTATCTCATAAAAAATCAAGTTTTGACATCCAAACAGTAAGAATGTAAATTAAAATCTCATTTAACTTTTTTTGAACTTTTTAGAATAAGAACCTTAATTCTGCTTACAACATTGAATGAAAAGCAAACGTTTTTAACTTTTAATGAACATTCCAGTCATGATAAATCAAGTTTTGACATCCAAACAATAAGAATGAAAAATAAAATGTCATTTAGCTTTTCGGACATTTTAGGCTGAAAACCTGATTTTTGCTAAGAAATCTGAAAAAAAGCAAGCTTTTTCACTTTTCATGTACATTTCAGTGTATCTCATGATAAATCAAGTTTTGACATCCAAACAGTAAGAATGAAAAATAAAATGTCATTTAGCTTTTTCGGACATTTTAGGCTGAAAACCTGATTTTTGCTAAGAAATCTGAAAAAAAGCAAGCTTTTTCACTTTTCATGTACATTTCAGTGTATCTCATGAAAAATCAGTTTTACATCCAAACAGTAAGAATGACGATAAAATGTCATTTGCTTTTTTTAGACTTTTTAGGCTGAAAACCTGATTTGTGCTAAGAAATCTGAAAAAAGCAAGCTTTTTCACTTTTCATGTACATTTCAGTGTATCTCATGAAAAATCAAGTTTTGACATCCAAACAGTAAGAATGAAAAATAAAATGTCATTTAGCTTTTTCGGACATTTTAGGCTGAAAACCTGATTTTTGCTAAGAAATCTGAAAAAAGCAAGCTTTTTCACTTTTCATGTACATTTCAGTGTATCTCATGATAAATCAAGTTTTGACATCCAAACAGTAAGAATGACGATAAAAATAACATTTAGCTTTTTTTAGACTTTTTAGGCTGAAAACCTGATTTGTGCTAACAACTCTGAATGAAAAGCAAACTTTTTCACTTTTTATTAACATTCAGTGTATCTCATGAAAAATCAACTTTTGACATCCAAACAGTAAGAATGAAAAATAAAATGTCATTTAGCTTTTTTTGAACTTTTTAGAATAAGAACCTTAATTTCTGCTTACAACATTGACTGAAAAGCAACGTTTTAACTTTTAATGAACATTCCAGTCATGATAAATCAAGTTTTGACATCCAAACAATAAGAATGAAAATAAAATGTCATTTAGCTTTTTCGGACATTTTAGGCTGAAAACCTGATTTTTGCTAAGAAATCTGAAGAAAAGCAAACTTTTTCACTTTTCATGTACATTTCAGTGTATCTCATGAAAATTACGTTTTAACATCCAAACAGTAAGAATGACGATAAAAATAACATTTAGCTTTTTTTAGACTTTTAGGCTGAAAACCTGATTTGTGCTAACAACTCTGACTGAAAAGCAAACTTTTTCACTTTTCATGTACATTTCAGTGTATCTCATAAAAAATCAAGTTTTGACATCCAAACAGTAAGAATGTAAATTAAAAATGTCATTTACTTTTTTTAACTTTTTAGATAAGAACCTAATTTCTGCTTACAACATTGAATGAAAAGCAAACGTTTTTAACTTTTAATGAACATTCCAGTCATGATAAATCAAGTTTTGACATCCAAACAATAAGAATGAAAAATAAAATGTCATTTAGCTTTTTCGGACATTTTAGGCTGAAAACCTGATTTTTGCTAAGAAATCTGAAAAAAAGCAAGCTTTTTCACTTTTCATGTACATTTCAGTGTATCTCATGATAAATCAAGTTTTGACATCCAAACAGTAAGAATGAAAAATAAAATGTCATTTAGCTTTTTCGGACATTTTAGGCTGAAAACCTGATTTTTGCTAAGAAATCTGAAAAAAAGCAAGCTTTTTCACTTTTCATGTACATTTCAGTGTATCTCATGAAAAATCACGTTTTAACATCCAAACAGTAAGAATGACGATAAAAATAACAATTTGCTTTTTTTAGACTTTTTAGGCTGAAAACTGATTTGTGCTAAGAAATCTGAAGAAAAGCAAACTTTTTCACTTTTCATGTACATTCAGTGTATCTCATGATAAATCAAGTTTGACATCCAAACAGTAAGAATGAAAATAAAATGTCATTTAGCTTTTCGGACATTTTAGGCTGAAAACCTGATTTTTGCTAAGAAATCTGAAAAAAGCAAGCTTTTTCACTTTTCATGTACATTTCAGTGTATCTCATGAAAAATCACGTTTTAACATCCAAACAGTAAGAATGACGATAAAAATAACATTTAGCTTTTTTAGACTTTTTAGGCTGAAAACCTGATTTGTGCTAAGAAATCTGAAGAAAAAAAACTTTTTCACTTTTCATGTACATTTCAGTGTATCTCATGAAAAATCAAGTTTTGACATCCAAACAGTAAGAATGTAAATTAAAATGTCATTTAGCTTTTTTTGAACTTTTTAGAATAAAACCTTGATTTCTGCTTACAACATTGACTGAAAAGCAAACTTTTTCACTTTTAATGAACATTCCAGTCATGATAAATCAAGTTTTGACATCCAAACAATAAGAATGAAAAATAAAATGTCATTTAGCTTTTTCGGACATTTTAGGCTGAAAACCTGATTTTTGCTAAGAAATCTGAAAAAAGCAAACTTTTTCACTTTTCATGTACATTTCAGTGTATCTCATGATAAATCAAGTTTTGACATCCAAACAGTAAAAATGAAAATAAAATGTCATTTAGCTTTTTTTGGACTTTTTAGGCTGAAAACCTGATTTTTGCTAAGAAATCTGAAAAAAAGCAAGCTTTTTCACTTTTCATGTACATTTCAGTGTATCTCATGAAAAATCACGTTTTAACATCCAAACAGTAAGAATGACGATAAAAATAACATTTGCTTTTTTAGACTTTTTAGGCTGAAAACCTGATTTGTGCTAAGAAATCTGAAGAAAAGAAAACTTTTTCACTTTTCATGTACATTCAGTGTATCTCATGATAAATCAAGTTTTGACATCCAAACAGTAAGAATGTAAATTAAAATGTCATTTAGCTTTTTTTGAACTTTTTAGAATAAGAACCTTAATTTCTGCTTACAACATGACTGAAAAGCAAAACTTTTAACTTTTAATGAACATTCCAGTCATGATAAATCAAGTTTTGACATCCAAACAATAAGAATGAAAAATAAAATGTCATTTAGCTTTTTCGGACATTTTAGGCTGAAAACCTGATTTTGCTAAGAAATCTGAAAAAAAGCAAGCTTTTTCACTTTTCATGTACATTTCAGTGTATCTCATGAAAAATCACGTTTTAACATCCAAACAGTAAGAATGACGATAAAAATAACATTTTGCTTTTTTTAGACTTTTTAGGCTGAAAACCTGATTTGTGCTAAGAAATCTGAAAAAAGCAAGCTTTTTCACTTTTCATGTACATTTCAGTGTATCTCATGATAAATCAAGTTTTGACATCCAAACAGTAAGAATGAAAAATAAAATGTCATTTAGCTTTTTCGGACATTTTAGGCTGAAAACCTGATTTTTGCTAAGAAATCTGAAAAAAAGCAAGCTTTTTCACTTTTCATGTACATTTCAGTGTATCTCATGAAAATACACGTTTTAACATCCAAACAGTAAGAATGACGATAAAAATAACATTTAGCTTTTTTTAGACTTTTTAGGCTGAAAACCTGATTTGTGCTAAGAAATCTGAAAAAAAGCAAGCTTTTTCACTTTTCATGTACATTTCAGTGTATCTCATAAAAAATCAAGTTTTGACATCCAAACAGTAAGAATGTAAATTAAAATGTCATTTAGCTTTTTTTGAACTTTTTAGAATAAGAACCTTAATTTTGCTTACAACATTGACTGAAAAGCAAACGTTTTCACTTTTAATGAACATTCCAGTCATGATAAATCAAGTTTTGACATCCAAACAATAAGAATGAAAAATAAAATGTCATTTAGCTTTTTCGGACATTTTAGGCTGAAAACCTGATTTTTGCTAAGAAATCTGAAAAAAAGCAAGCTTTTTCACTTTTCATGTACATTTCAGTGTATCTCATGAAAAATCACGTTTTAACATCTAAACAGTAAGAATGACGATAAAAATAACATTTAGCTTTTTTTAGACTTTTTAGGCTGAAAACCTGATTTGTGCTAACAACTCTGAATGAAAAGCAAACTTTTTCACTTTTCATGTACATTTCAGTGTATCTCATGAAAAATCAAGTTTTGACATCCAAACAGTAAGAATGAAATTAAAATGTCATTTAGCTTTTTTTGAACTTTTTAGAATAAGAACCTTAATTTCTGCTTACAACATTGACTGAAAAGCAAACGTTTTAACTTTTAATGAACATTCCAGTCATGATAAATCAAGTTTTGACATCCAAACAATAAGAATGAAAAATAAAATGTCATTTAGCTTTTTCGGACATTTTAGGCTGAAAACCTGATTTTTGCTAAGAAATCTGAAAAAAGCAAGCTTTTTCACTTTTCATGTACATTTCAGTGTATCTCATGAAAAATTACGTTTTAACATCCAAACAGTAAGAATGACGATAAAAATAACATTTAGCTTTTTTTAGACTTTTTAGGCTGAAAACCTGATTTGTGCTAACAACTCTGACTGAAAAGCAAACTTTTTCACTTTTCATGTACATTTCAGTGTATCTCATAAAAAATCAAGTTTTGACATCCAAACAGTAAGAATGTAAATTAAAATGTCATTTAGCTTTTTTTGAACTTTTTAGAATAAGAACCTTAATTTTGCTTACAACATTGAATGAAAAGCAAACGTTTTAACTTTTAATGAACATTCCAGTCATGATAAATCAAGTTTTGACATCCAAACAATAAGAATGAAAAATAAAATGTCATTTAGCTTTTTTTGGACATTTTAGGCTGAAAACCTGATTTTTGCTAAGAAATCTGAAAAAAAGCAAGCTTTTTCACTTTTCATGTACATTTCAGTGTATCTCATGATAAATCAAGTTTTGACATCCAAACAGTAAGAATGAAAAATAAAATGTCATTTAGCTTTTTCGGACATTTTAGGCTGAAAACCTGATTTTTGCTAAGAAATCTGAAAAAAAGCAAGCTTTTTCACTTTTCATGTACATTTCAGTGTATCTCATGATAAATCAAGTTTTGACATCCAAACAGTAAGAATGAAAAATAAAATGTATTTAGCTTTTTTCGGACATTTTAGGCTGAAAACCGGATTTTTGCTAAGAAATCTGAAAAAAGCAAGCTTTTTCACTTTTCATGTACATTTCAGTGTATCTCATGATAAATCAAGTTTTTGATATCCAACAGTAAGAATGACGATAAAAATAACATTTAGCTTTTTTTAGACTTTTTAGGCTGAAAACCTGATTTGTTGCTAACAACTCTGAATGAAAAGTAAACTTTTTCACTTTTCATTAACTTCAGTGTTATCTCATGATAAATCAAGTTTTGACATCCAAACAGTAAGAATGAAAATAAATGTCATTTAGCTTTTTTGAACTTTTTAGAATAAGAACCTTAATTTCTTTCTGCTTACAACATTGACTGAAACAGCAAAACGTTTTAACTTTTAATGAACATTCCAGTCATGATTAAATCAAGTTTTGACATCCAAACAATAAGAATGAAATATAAAATGTCATTTAGCTTTTTCGGACATTTTAGGCTGAAAACCTGATTTTTGCTAAGAAATCTGAAGAAAAGCAAACTTTTTCACTTTTCATGTACATTTCAGTGTATCTCATGAAAAATTACGTTTTAAACATCCAAACAGTAAGAATGACGATAAAAATAACATTTAGCTTTTTTTAGACTTTTTAGGCTGAAAACCTGATTTGTGCTAACAACTCTGACTGAAAAGCAAACTTTTTCACTTTTCATGTACATTCAGTGTATCTCATAAAAAATCAAGTTTTGACATCCCAAACAGTAAGAATGTAAATTAAAATCCTTCATTTAACTTTTTTTGAACTTTTAGAATAAGAACCTTAATTTCTGCTTACAACATTGAATGAAAAGCAAACGTTTTAACTTTTAATGAACATTCAGTCATGATAAATCAAGTTTTGACATCCAAACAATAAGAATGAAAAATAAAATGTCATTTAGCATTTTCGGACATTTTTAGGCTGAAAACCTGATTTTTGCTAAGAAATCTGAAAAAAAAGCAAGCTTTTTCACTTTTCATGTACATTTCAGTGTATCTCATGATAAATCAAGTTTTGATATCCAAACAGTAAAAATGAAAAATAAAATGTCATTTAGCTCTTTTCGGACATTTTAGGCTGAAAACCTGATTTTTGCTAAGAAATCTGAAAAAAAGCAAGCTTTTTCACTTTCATGTACATTTCAGTGTATCTCATGAAAAATCACGTTTTAACATCCAAACAGTAAGAATGACGATAAAAATAACAATTGCTTTTTTTAGACTTTTTTAGGCTGAAAACCTGATTTGTGCTAAGAAATCTGAAGAAAAGAAAAACTTTTTCACTTTTCATGTACATTCAGTGTTATCTCATGATAAATAAAGTTTTGACATCCAAACAGTAAGAACGAAAAATAAAATGTCATTTAGCTTTTTCGGACACTTTAGCCAGAAAACCTGATTTTTGCTAAGAAATCTGAAGAAAAGCAAAATTTTTGACTTTTTCATGTACATTTCAGTGTATCTCATGAAAAATCACGTTTTAACATCCAAACAGTAAGAATGACGATAAAAATAACAATTTGCTTTTTTTTAGACTTTTTAGGCTGAAAACCTGATTTGTGCTAAGAAATCTGAAGAAAAGAAAAACTTTTTTCACTTTTCATGTACATTTCAGTGTATCTCATAAAAAATCAAGTTTTGACATCCAAACAGTAAGAATGTAAATTAAAATGTCATTTAACTTTTTTTGAACTTTTTAGAATAAGAACCTTAATTTCTGCTTACAACATTGACTGAAAAGCAAACGTTTTAACTTTTAATGAACATTCCAGTCATGATAATCAAGTTTTGACATCCAAACAATAAGAATGAAAAATAAAATGTCATTTAGCATTTTCGGACATTTTAGGCTGAAAACCTGATTTTTGCTAAGAAATCTGAAAAAAAAGCAAGCTTTTTCACTTTTCATGTACATTCCAGTGTATCTCATGAAAAATCACGTTTTAACATCCAAACAGTAAGAATGACGATAAAAAATAACATTTTGCTTTTTTTAGACTTTTTAGGCTGAAAACCTGATTTGTGCTAAGAAATCTGAAAAAAAGCAAGCTTTTTCACTTTTCATGTACATTTCAGTGTATCTCATGATAAATCAAGTTTTGATATCCAAACAGTAAGAATGAAAATAAAATGTCATTTAGCTTTTTTCGGACATTTTAGGCTGAAAACCTGATTTTTTGCTAAGAAATCTGAAAAAAAGCAAGCTTTTTTCACTTTTCATGTACATTTCAGTGTATCTCATGAAAAATCACGTTTTAACATCCAAACAGTAAGAATGACGATAAAAATAACATTTTGCTTTTT
Source organism: Oryzias woworae (assembly GCA_016861445.1). NCBI lineage: Eukaryota > Metazoa > Chordata > Actinopteri > Beloniformes > Adrianichthyidae > Oryzias > Oryzias woworae. The sequence continues at coordinate 10,530 of BOLG01000393.1, forward strand.
TTAGACTTTTTAGGCTGAAAACCTGATTTGTGCTAAGAAATCTGAAAAAAAGCAAGCTTTTTCACTTTTCATGTACATTTCAGTGTATCTCATAAAAATCAAGTTTTGACATCCAAACAGTAAGAATGTAAATTAAAATGTCATTTAACTTTTTTTGAACTTTTTAGAATAAGAACCTTAATTTCTGCTTACAACATTGACTGAAAAGCAAACGTTTTAACTTTTAATGAACATTCCAGTCATGATAAATCAAGTTTTGAACATCCAAACAATAAGAATGAAAATAAAATGTCATTTAGCTTTTTCGGACATTTTAGGCTGAAAACCTGATTTTTGCTAAGAAATCTGAAAAAAGCAAGCTTTTTCACTTTTCATGTACATTTCAGTGTATCTCATGAAAATTACGTTTTAACATCCAAACAGTAAGAATGACGATAAAAATAACATTTAGCTTTTTTTAGACTTTTTAGGCTGAAAACCTGATTTGTGCTAACAACCTGAATGAAAAGTAAACTTTTTCACTTTTCATTAACATTCAGTGTTATCTCATGATAAATCAAGTTTTGACATCCAAACAGTAAGAATGAAAAAATAAACTGTCATTTAGCTTTTTTTGAACTTTTTAGAATAAGAACCTTAATTTCTGCTTACAACATTGAATGAAAAGCAAACGTTTAACTTTTAATGAACATTCCAGTCATGATAAATCAAGTGTTTGACATCCAAACAATAAGAATGACAAATAAAATGTCCTTTAGCATTTTCGGACATTTAGGCTGAAAACCTGATTTTTGCTAAGAAATCTGAAAAAAAGCAAGCTTTTCACTTTTCATGTACATGTCAGTGTATCTCATGATAAATCAAGTTTTGATATCCAAACAGTAAAAAATGAAAAATAAAATGTCATTTAGCTTTTTCGGACATTTTAGGCTGAAAACCTGATTTTTGCTAAGAAATCTGAAAAAAAGCAAGCTTTTTCACTTTTCATGTACATTTCAGTGTATCTCATGAAAAAGCACGTTTTAACATCCAAACAGTAAGAATGACGATAAAATAACAATTTGCTTCTTTTTAGACTTTTTAGGCTGAAACCTGATTTGTGCTAAGAAATCTGAAGAAAAGAAAACTTTTTCACTTTTCATGTACATTCAGTGTTATCTCATGATAAATAAAGTTTTGACATTCAAACAGTAAGAACGAAAAATAAAATGTCATTTAGCTTTTTCGACATTTTAGGCTGAAACCTGATTTTTGCTAGAGAAAGTCGAAAAAAAGCAAGCCTTTTGTCACTTTCAATGTACATGTCAGGGTATCTCATGAAAAAGCACGTTTTAACATCCAAACAGTAAGGAATGACGATAAAAATAACAATTTGCTTTTTTAGACTTTTTAGGCTGAAAACCTGATTTGTGCTAAGAAATCTGAAGAAAAGAAAAACTTTTTCACTTTTCATGTACATGTCAAGTGTATCTCATAAAAAATCAAGTTTGACATCCAAACAGTAAGAATGTAAATAAAATGTCATTTAACTTTTTTTGAACTTTTTAGAATAAAGAACCTTAATTTCTGCTTACAACATTGACTGAAAAGCAAACGTTTTAACTTTTAATGAACATTCCAGTCATGATAAATCAAGTTTTTGACATCCAAACAATAAGAATGAAAAATAAAATGTCATTTAGCTTTTCGGACATTTTAGGCTGAAAACCTGATTTTTGCTAAGAAATCTGAAAAAAAGGCAAGCTTTTTCACTTTTCATGTACATTTCAGTGTATCTCAATGAAAATCACGTTTTACATCCAACAGTAAGAATGACGATAAAATACATTTTGCTTTTTTAGACTTTTTAGGCTGAAAACCTGAGTTGTGCTAAGAAATCTGAAAAAAAGCAAGCTTTTTCACTTTTCATGTACATTTCAGTGTATCTCATGATAAATCAAGTTTTGATATCCAAACAGTAAGAATGACGATAAAAATAACATTTTGCTTTTTTTAGACTTTTTAGGCTGAAAACCTGATTTGTGCTAAGAAATCTGAAAAAAAGCAAGCTTTTTCACTTTTCATGTACATTTCAGTGTATCTCATAAAAAATCAAGTTTTGACTATCCAAACATAAGAATGAAAAATAAAATGTCATTTAGCTTTTCGGACATTTTAGGCTGAAAACCTGATTTTTTGCTAAGAAATCTGAAAAAAAAGCAAGCTTTTTCACTTTTCATGTACATTTCAGTGTATCTCATGAAAAATCACGTTTTAACATCCAAACAGTAAGAATGACGATAAAATAACATTTAGCTTTTTTAGACTTTTTAGGCTGAAAACCTGATTGTGCTAACAACTCTGAATGAAAAGTAAACTTTTTCACTTTTCATTAACATTCAGTGTTATCTCATGATAAATCAAGTTTTGACATCCAAACAGTAAGAATGAAAAATAAAATGTCATTTAGCTTTTTTTGAACTTTTTAGAATAAGAACCTTAATTTCTGCTTACAACATTGACTGAAAAGCAAACGTTTTAACTTTTAATGAACATTCCAGTCATGATAAATCAAGTTTTGACATCCAAACAATAAGAATGAAAAATAAAATGTCATTTAGCTTTTTCGGACATTTTAGGCTGAAAACCTGATTTTTGCTAAGAAATCTGAAGAAAAGCAAACTTTTTCACTTTTCATGTACATTTCAGTGTATCTCATGAAAAATTACGTTTTAACATCCCAAACAGTAAGAATGACGATAAAAATAACATTTAGCTTTTTTTAGACTTTTTAGGCTGAAAACCTGATTTGTGCTAACAACTCTGACTGAAAAGCAAACTTTTTCACTTTTCATGTACATTTCAGTGTATCTCATAAAAAATCAAGTTTTGACATCCAAACAGTAAGAATGTAAATTAAAATCTCATTTAACTTTTTTGAACTTTTAGAATAAGAACCTTAATTTCTGCTTACAACATTGAATGAAAAGCAAACGTTTTAACTTTTAATGAACATTCCAGTCATGATAAATCAAGTTTTGACATCCAAACAATAAGAATGAAAAATAAAATGTCATTTAGCATTTTCGGACATTTTAGGCTGAAAACCTGATTTTTGCTAAGAAATCTGAAAAAAAGCAAGCTTTTTCACTTTTCATGTACATTTCAGTGTATCTCATAATAAATCAAGTTTTGATATCCAAACAGTAAGAATGAAAAATAAAATGTCATTTAGCTTTTTCGGACATTTTAGGCTGAAAACCTGATTTTTGCTAAGAAATCTGAAAAAAAGCAAGCTTTTTTCACTTTTCATGTACATTTCAGTGTATCTCATGAAAAATCACGTTTTAACATCCAAACAGTAAGAATGACGATAAAAATAACAATTTGCTTTTTTTAGACTTTTTAGGCTGAAAACCTGATTTGTGCTAAGAAATCTGAAGAAAAGAAAAAACTTTTTCACTTTTCATGTACATTCAGTGTTATCTCATGATAAATAAAGTTTTGACATCCAAACAGTAAGAACGAAAAATAAAATGTCATTTAGCTTTTTCGGACAATTTTTAGGCTGAAAAACCTGATTTTTTGCTAAGAATCTGAAAAAAAGCAAGCTTTTTCACTTTTCATGTACATTTCAGTGTATCTCATGAAAAATCACGTTTTAACATCCAAACAGTAAGAAAGACGATAAAAATAACAATTTGCTTTTTTTAGACTTTTTAGGCTGAAAACCTGATTTGTGCTAAGAAATCTGAAGAAAAGAAAACTTTTTCACTTTTCATGTACATTTCAGTGTATCTCATAAAAAATCAAGTTTTGACATCCAAACAGTAAGAATGTAAATTAAAATGTCATTTAACTTTTTTTGAACTTTTTTAGAATAAGAACCTTAATTTCTGCTTACAACATTGACTGAAAAGCAAACGTTTTAACTTTTAATGAACATTCCAGTCATGATAAATCAAGTTTTGACATCCAAACAATAAGAATGAAAAATAAATGTCATTTAGCATTTTCGGACATTTTAGGCTGAAAACATGATTTTTGCTAAGAAATCTGAAAAAAAAGCAGCTTTTTTCACTTTTCATGTACATTTCAGTGTATCTCATGAAAATCACGTTTTAACATCCAAACAGTAAGATGACGATAAAAATAACATTTTGCTTTTTTTAGACTTTTTAGGCTGAAAAAACCTGATTTGTGCTAAGAAATCTGAAAAAAAAGCAAGCTTTTTCACTTTTCATGTACATTTCAGTGTATCTCATGATAAATCAAGTTTTGATATCCAAACAGTAAAGAATGAAAAATAAAATGTCATTTAGCTTTTTCGGACATTTTAGGCTGAAAACCTGATTTTTGCTAAGAAAATCTGAAAAAAAAGCAAGCTTTTTCACTTTTCATGTACATTTCAGTGTATCTCATGAAAAATCACGTTTTAACATCCAAACAGTAAGAATGACGATAAAAATAACATTTTGCTTTTTTTAGACTTTTTAGGCTGAAAAAACCTGATTTGTGCTAAGAAATCTGAAAAAAAGCAAGCTTTTTCACTTTTCATGTACATTTCAGTGTATCTCATAAAAAATCAAGTTTTGACATCCAAACAGTAAGAATGTAAATTAAAATGTCATTTAACTTTTTTTGAACTTTTTAGAATAAGAACCTTAATTTCTGCTTACAACATTGACTGAAAAGCAAACGTTTTAACTTTTAATGAACATTCCAGTCATGATAAATCAAGTTTTGACATCCAAACAATAAGAATGAAAAATAAAATGTCATTTAGCTTTTTCGGACATTTTAGGCTGAAAACCTGATTTTTGCTAAGAAATCTGAAAAAAAGCAAGCTTTTTCACTTTTCATGTACATTTCAGTGTATCTCATGAAAAATTACGTTTTAACATCCAAACAGTAAGAATGACGATAAAAATAACATTTAGCTTTTTTTAGACTTTTAGGCTGAAAACCTGATTTGTGCTAACAACTCTGAATGAAAAGTAAACTTTTTCACTTTTCATTAACATTCAGTGTTATCTCATGATAAATCAAGTTTTGACATCCAAACAGTAAGAATGAAAAATAAAATGTCATTTAGCTTTTTTTGAACTTTTTAGAATAAGAACCTTAATTTCTGCTTACAACATTGAATGAAAAGCAAACGTTTTAACTTTTAATGAACATTCCAGTCATGATAAATCAAGTTTGACATCCAAACAATAAGAATGAAAAATAAAATGTCATTTAGCATTTTCGGACATTTTAGGCTGAAAACCTGATTTTGCTAAGAAATCTGAAAAAAGCAAGCTTTTTCACTTTTCATGTACATTCAGTGTATCTCATGATAAATCAAGTTTTGATATCCAAACAGTAAAAATGAAAAAATAAAATGTCATTTAGCTTTTTCGGACATTTTAGGCTGAAAACCTGATTTTTGCTAAGAAATCTGAAAAAAAAGCAAGCTTTTTCACTTTTCATGTACATTTCAGTGTAAATCTCATGAAAAATCACGTTTTAAACATCCAAACAGTAAGAATGACGATAAAAATAACAATTTGCTTTTTTTAGACTTTTTAGGCTGAAAACCTGATTTGTGCTAAGAAATCTGAAGAAAAGAAAACTTTTTCACTTTTCATGTACATTCAGTGTTATCTCATGATAAATAAAGTTTTGACATTCAAACAGTAAGAACGAAAAATAAAATGTCATTTAGCTTTTTCGGACATTTTAGGCTGAAAACCTGATTTTTGCTAAGAAATCTGAAAAAAAGCAAGCTTTTTCACTTTTCATGTACATTTCAGTGTATCTCATGAAAAATCACGTTTTAACATCCAAACAGTAAGAATGACGATAAAAATAACAATTTGCTTTTTTTAGACTTTTTAGGCTGAAAACCTGATTTGTGCTAAGAAATCTGAAGAAAGAAAACTTTTTCACTTTTCATGTACATTTCAGTGTATCTCATAAAAAATCAAGTTTTGACATCCAAACAGTAAGAATGTAAATAAAATGTCATTTAACTTTTTTTTGAACTTTTTAGAATAAGAACCTTAATTTCTGCTTACAACATTGACTGAAAAGCAAACGTTTTAACTTTTAATGAACATTCCAGTCATGATAAATCAAGTTTTGACATCCAAACAATAAGAATGAAAAATAAAATGTCATTTAGCATTTTCGGACATTTTAGGCTGAAAACCTGATTTTTGCTAAGAAATCTGAAAAAAAAGCAAGCTTTTTCACTTTTCATGTACATTTCAGTGTATCTCATGAAAAATCACGTTTTAACATCCAAACAGTAAGAATGACGATAAAAATAACATTTTGCTTTTTTTAGACTGTTTAGGCTGAAAACCTGATTTGTGCTAAGAAATCTGAAAAAAAAGCAAGCTTTTTCACTTTTCATGTACATTTCAGTGTATCTCATGATAAATCAAGTTTTGATATCCAAACAGTAAGAATGACGATAAAAATAACATTTTGCTTTTTTTAGACTTTTTAGGCTGAAAAACCTGATTTGTGCTAACAACTCTGAATGAAAAGTAAACTTTTTTCACTTTTCATTAACATTCAGTGTTATCTCATGATAAATCAAGTTTTGACATCCAAACAGTAAGAATGAAAAATAAAATGTCATTTAGCTTTTTTTGAACTTTTTAGAATAAGAACCTTATTTTTCTGCTTACAACATTGACTGAAAAGCAAACGTTTTAACTTTTAATGAACATTCCAGTCATGATAAATCAAGTTTTGACATCCAAACAATAAGAATGAAAAATAAAATGTCATTTAGCTTTTTCGGACATTTTAGGCTGAAAACCTGATTTTTGCTAAGAAATCTGAAGAAAAGCAAACTTTTTCACTTTTCATGTACATTTCAGTGTATCTCATTAAAAATTACGTTTTAACATCCAAACAGTAAGAATGACGATAAAAATAACATTTAGCTTTTTTTAGACTTTTTAGGCTGAAAACCTGATTTGTGCTAACAACTCTGACTGAAAAGCAAACTTTTTCACTTTTCATGTACATTTCAGTGTATCTCATAAAAAATCAAGTTTTGACATCCAACAGTAAGAATGTAAATTAAAATCTCATTTAACTTTTTTTTGAACTTTTTAGAATAAGAACCTTAATTTCTGCTTACAACATTGAATGAAAAGCAAACGTTTTAACTTTTAATGAACATTCCAGTCATGATAAATCAAGTTTTGACATCCAAACAATAAGAATGAAAAATAAAATGTCATTTAGCATTTTCGGACATTTTAGGCTGAAAACCTGATTTTTGCTAAGAAATCTGAAAAAAAGCAAGCTTTTTCACTTTTCATGTACATTTCAGTGTATCTCATAATAAATCAAGTTTTGATATCCAAACAGTAAGAATGAAAAATAAAATGTCATTTAGCTTTTTCGGACATTTTAGGCTGAAAACCTGATTTTTGCTAAGAAATCTGAAAAAAAGCAAGCTTTTTCACTTTTCATGTACATTTCAGTGTATCTCATGAAAAATCACGTTTTAAACATCCAAACAGTAAGAATGACGATAAAAATAACATTTTGCTTTTTTTAGACTTTTTAGGCTGAAAACCTGATTTGTGCTAAGAAATCTGAAAAAAAGCAAGCTTTTTCACTTTTCATGTACATTTCAGTGTATCTCATAAAAAATCAAGTTTTGACATCCAAACAGTAAGAATGTAAATTAAAATGTCATTTAACTTTTTTTGAACTTTTTAGAATAAGAACCTTAATTTCTGCTTACAACATTGACTGAAAAGCAAACGTTTTAACTTTTAATGAACATTCCAGTCATGATAAATCAAGTTTTGACATCCAAACAATAAGAATGAAAAATAAAATGTCATTTAGCTTTTTCGGACATTTTAGGCTGAAAACCTGATTTTTGCTAAGAAATCTGAAAAAAAGCAAGCTTTTTCACTTTTCATGTACATTTCAGTGTATCTCATGAAAAATTACGTTTTAACATCCAAACAGTAAGAATGACGATAAAAATAACAATTTGCTTTTTTTAGACTTTTTAGGCTGAAAACCTGATTTGTGCTAACAACTCTGAATGAAAAGTAAACTTTTTCACTTTTCATTTACATTCAGTGTTATCTCATGATAAATCAAGTTTTGACATCCAAACAATAAGAATGAAAAATAAAATGTCATTTAGCTTTTTTTTAACTTTTTAGAATAAGAACCTTAATTTCTGCTTACAACATTGACTGAAAAGCAAACGTTTTAACTTTTAATGAACATTCCAGTCATGATAAATCAAGTTTTGACATCCAAACAATAAGAATGAAAAATAAAATGTCATTTAGCTTTTTCGGACATTTTAGGCTGAAAACCTGATTTTTGCTAAGAAATCTGAAGAAAAAGCAAACTTTTTCACTTTTCATGTACATTTCAGTGTATCTCATGAAAAATTACGTTTTAACATCCAAACAGTAAGAATGACGATAAAAATAACATTTAGCTTTTTTTAGACTTTTTAGGCTGAAAACCTGATTTGTGCTAACAACTCTGACTGAAAAGCAAACTTTTTCACTTTTCATGTACATTTCAGTGTATCTCATAAAAAATCAAGTTTTGACATCCAAACAGTAAGAATGTAAATTAAAATCTCATTTAACTTTTTTTGAACTTTTTAGAATAAGAACCTTAATTTCTGCTTACAAACATTGAATGAAAAGCAAACGTTTTAACTTTTAATGAACATTCCAGTCATGATAAATCAAGTTTTGACATCCAAACAATAAGAATGAAAAATAAAATGTCATTTAGCATTTTCGGACATTTTAGGCTGAAAACCTGATTTTTGCTAAGAAATCTGAAAAAAAGCAAGCTTTTTCACTTTTCATGTACATTTCAGTGTATCTCATAATAAATCAAGTTTTGATATCCAAACAGTAAGAATGAAAAATAAAATGTCATTTAGCTTTTTCGGACATTTTAGGCTGAAAACCTGATTTTTGCTAAGAAATCTGAAAAAAAGCAAGCTTTTTTCACTTTTCATGTACATTTCAGTGTATCTCATGAAAAATCACGTTTTAACATCCAAACAGTAAGAATGACGATAAAAATAACATTTTGCTTTTTTTTAGACTTTTTAGGCTGAAAACCTGATTTGTGCTAAGAAATCTGAAAAAAAGCAAGCTTTTTCACTTTTCATGTACATTTCAGTGTATCTCATAAAAAATCAAGTTTTGACATCCAAACAGTAAGAATGTAAATTAAAATGTCATTTAACTTTTTTTGAACTTTTTAGAATAAGAACCTTAATTTCTGCTTACAACATTGACTGAAAAGCAAACGTTTTAACTTTTAATGAACATTCCAGTCATGATAAATCAAGTTTTGACATCCAAACAATAAGAATGAAAAATAAAATGTCATTTAGCTTTTTCGGACATTTTAGGCTGAAAACCTGATTTTTGCTAAGAAATCTGAAAAAAAGCAAGCTTTTTCACTTTTCATGTACATTTCAGTGTATCTCATGAAAAATTACGTTTTAACATCCAAACAGTAAGAATGACGATAAAAATAACATTTAGCTTTTTTTAGACTTTTTAGGCTGAAAACCTGATTTATGCTAACAACTCTGAATGAAAAGTAAACTTTTTCACTTTTCATTAACATTCAGTGTTATTTCATGATAAATCAAGTTTTGACATCCAAACAGTAAGAATGAAAAATAAAATGTCATTTAGCTTTTTTTGAACTTTTTAGAATAAGAACCTTAATTTCTGCTTACAACATTGACTGAAAAGCAAACGTTTTAACTTTTAATGAACATTCCAGTCATGATAAATCAAGTTTTGACATCCAAACAATAAGAATGAAAAATAAAATGTCATTTAGCTTTTTCGGACATTTTAGGCTGAAAACCTGATTTTTGCTAAGAAATCTGAAGAAAAGCAAACTTTTTCACTTTTCATGTACATTTCAGTGTATCTCATGAAAAATTACGTTTTAACATCCAAACAGTAAGAATGACGATAAAAATAACATTTAGCTTTTTTTAGACTTTTTAGGCTGAAAACCTGATTTGTGCTAACAACTCTGACTGAAAAGCAAACTTTTTCACTTTTCATGTACATTTCAGTGTATCTCATAAAAAATCAAGTTTTGACATCCAAACAGTAAGAATGTAAATTAAAATCTCATTTAACTTTTTTTGAACTTTTTAGAATAAGAACCTTAATTTCTGCTTACAACATTGAATGAAAAGCAAACGTTTTAACTTTTAATGAACATTCCAGTCATGATAAATCAAGTTTTGACATCCAAACAATAAGAATGAAAAATAAAATGTCATTTAGCTTTTTTCGGACATTTTAGGCTGAAAACCTGATTTTTGCTAAGAAATCTGAAAAAAAAGCAAGCTTTTTCACTTTTCATGTACATTTCAGTGTATCTCATGAAAAATCACGTTTTAACATCCAAACAGTAAGAATGACGATAAAAATAACATTTTGCTTTTTTTAGACTTTTAGGCTGAAAACCTGATTTGTGCTAAGAAATCTGAAAAAAAGCAAGCTTTTTTCACTTTTCATGTACATTTCAGTGTATCTCATGATAAATCAAGTTTTGATATCCAAACAGTAAGAATGAAAAATAAAATGTAATTTAGCTTTTTCGGACATTTTAGGCTGAAAAACCGGATTTTTTGCTAAGAAATCTGAAAAAAAAGCAAGCTTTTTCACTTTTCATGTACATTTCAGTGTATCTCATGAAAAATCACGTTTTAACATCCAAACAGTAAGAATGACGATAAAAAATAACATTTTGCTTTTTTTTAGACTTTTTAGGCTGAAAACCTGATTTGTGCTAAGAAATCTGAAAAAAAGCAAGCTTTTTCACTTTTCATGTACATTTCAGTGTATCTCATGATAAATCAAGTTTTGATATCCAAACAGTAAGAATGACGATAAAAATAACATTTAGCTTTTTTAGACTTTTTAGGCTGAAAACCTGATTTGTGCTAACAACTCTGAATGAAAAGTAAACTTTTTCACTTTTCATTAACATTCAGTGTTATCTCATGATAAATCAAGTTTTGACATCCAAACAGTAAGAATGAAAAATAAAATGTCATTTAGCTTTTTTTGAACTTTTTAGAATAAGAACCTTAATTTCTGCTTACAACATTGACTGAAAAGCAAACGTTTTAACTTTTAATGAACATTCCAGTCATGATAAATCAAGTTTTGACATCCAAACAATAAGAATGAAATATAAAATGTCATTTAGCTTTTTCGGACATTTTAGGCTGAAAACCTGATTTTTGCTAAGAAATCTGAAGAAAAGCAAACTTTTTCACTTTTCATGTACATTTCAGTGTATCTCATGAAAAATTACGTTTTAACATCCAAACAGTAAGAATGACGATAAAAATAACATTTAGCTTTTTTTAGACTTTTTAGGCTGAAAACCTGATTTGTGCTAACAACTCTGAATGAAAAGTAAACTTTTTCACTTTTCATGTACATTTCAGTGTATCTCATAAAAAATCAAGTTTTGACATCCAAACAGTAAGAATGTAAATTAAAATGTCATTTAACTTTTTTTGAACTTTTTAGAATAAGAACCTTAATTTCTGCTTACAACATTGACTGAAAAGCAAACGTTTTAACTTTTAATGAACATTCCAGTCATGATAAATCAAGTTTTGACATCCAAACAATAAGAATGAAAAATAAAATGTCATTTAGCTTTTTCGGACATTTTAGGCTGAAAACCTGATTTTTGCTAAGAAATCTGAAAAAAAGCAAGCTTTTTCACTTTTCATGTACATTTCAGTGTATCTCATAAAAAATCAAGTTTTGACATCCAAACAGTAAGAATGTAAATTAAAATCTCATTTAACTTTTTTTGAACTTTTTAGAATAAGAACCTTAATTTCTGCTTACAACATTGAATGAAAAGCAAACGTTTTAACTTTTAATGAACATTCCAGTCATGATAAATCAAGTTTTGACATCCAAACAATAAGAATGAAAAATAAAATGTCATCTAGCTTTTTCGGACATTTTAGGCTGAAAACCTGATTTTTGCTAAGAAATCTGAAGAAAAGCAAACTTTTTCACTTTTCATGTACATTTCAGTGTATCTCATGAAAAATTACGTTTTAACATCCAAACAGTAAGAATGACGATAAAAATAACATTTAGCTTTTTTTAGACTTTTTAGGCTGAAAACCTGATTTTTGCTAAGAAATCTGAAAAAAAGCAAGCTTTTTCACTTTTCATGTACATTTCAGTGTATCTCATAAAAAATCAAGTTTTGACATCCAAACAGTAAGAATGTAAATTAAAATGTCATTTAACTTTTTTTGAACTTTTTAGAATAAGAACCTTAATTTCTGCTTACAACATTGACTGAAAAGCAAACGTTTTAACTTTTAATGAACATTCCAGTCATGATAAATCAAGTTTTGACATCCAAACAATAAGAATGAAAAATAAAATGTCATTTAGCTTTTTCGGACATTTTAGGCTGAAAACCTGATTTTTGCTAAGAAATCTGAAAAAAAGCAAGCTTTTTCACTTTTCATGTACATTTCAGTGTATCTCATGAAAAATTACGTTTTAACATCCAAACAGTAAGAATGACGATAAAAATAACATTTAGCTTTTTTTAGACTTTTTAGGCTGAAAACCTGATTTGTGCTAACAACTCTGAATGAAAAGTAAACTTTTTCACTTTTCATTAACATTCAGTGTTATCTCATGATAAATCAAGTTTTGACATCCAAACAGTAAGAATGAAAAATAAAATGTCATTTAGCTTTTTTTGAACTTTTTAGAATAAGAACCTTAATTTCTGCTTACAACATTGACTGAAAGCAAACGTTTTAACTTTTAATGAACATTCCAGTCATGATAAATCAAGTTTTGACATCCAAACAATAAGAATGAAAAATAAAATGTCATTTAGCTTTTTCGGACATTTTAGGCTGAAAACCTGATTTTTGCTAAGAAATCTGAAGAAAAGCAAACTTTTTCACTTTTCATGTACATTTCAGTGTATCTCATGAAAAATTACGTTTTAACATCCAAACAGTAAGAATGACGATAAAAATAACATTTAGCTTTTTTTAGACTTTTTAGGCTGAAAACCTGATTTGTGCTAACAACTCTGACTGAAAAGCAAACTTTTTCACTTTTCATGTACATTTCAGTGTATCTCATAAAAAATCAAGTTTTGACATCCAAACAGTAAGAATGTAAATTAAAATCTCATTTAACTTTTTTTGAACTTTTTAGAATAAGAACCTTAATTTCTGCTTACAACATTGAATGAAAAGCAAACGTTTTAACTTTTAATGAACATTCCAGTCATGATAAATCAAGTTTTGACATCCAAACAATAAGAATGAAAAATAAAATGTCATTTAGCATTTTCGGACATTTTAGGCTGAAAACCTGATTTTTGCTAAGAAATCTGAAAAAAAGCAAGCTTTTTCACTTTTCATGTACATTTCAGTGTATCTCATGATAAATCAAGTTTTGATATCCAAACAGTAAGAATGAAAAATAAAATGTCATTTAGCTTTTTCGGACATTTTAGGCTGAAAACCTGATTTTTGCTAAGAAATCTGAAAAAAAGCAAGCTTTTTCACTTTTCATGTACATTTCAGTGTATCTCATGAAAAATCACGTTTTAACATCCAAACAGTAAGAATGACGATAAAAATAACATTTTGCTTTTTTTAGACTTTTTAGGCTGAAAACCTGATTTGTGCTAAGAAATCTGAAAAAAAGCAAGCTTTTTCACTTTTCATGTACATTTCAGTGTATCTCATGATAAATCAAGTTTTGATATCCAAACAGTAAGAATGAAAAATAAAATGTAATTTAGCTTTTTCGGACATTTTAGGCTGAAAACCGGATTTTTGCTAAGAAATCTGAAAAAAAGCAAGCTTTTTCACTTTTCATGTACATTTCAGTGTATCTCATGATAAATCAAGTTTTGATATCCAAACAGTAAGAATGACGATAAAAATAACATTTAGCTTTTTTTAGACTTTTTAGGCTGAAAACCTGATTTGTGCTAACAACTCTGAATGAAAAGTAAACTTTTTCACTTTTCATTAACATTCAGTGTTATCTCATGATAAATCAAGTTTTGACATCCAAACAGTAAGAATGAAAATAAAATGTCATTTAGCTTTTTTTGAACTTTTTAGAATAAGAACCTTAATTTCTGCTTACAACATTGACTGAAAAGCAAACGTTTTAACTTTTAATGAACATTCCAGTCATGATAAATCAAGTTTTGACATCCAAACAATAAGAATGAAATATAAAATGTCATTTAGCTTTTTCGGACATTTTAGGCTGAAAACCTGATTTTTGCTAAGAAATCTGAAGAAAAGCAAACTTTTTCACTTTTCATGTACATTTCAGTGTATCTCATGATAAATCAAGTTTTGATATCCAAACAGTAAGAATGAAAAATAAAATGTCATTTAGCTTTTTCGGACATTTTAGGCTGAAAACCTGATTTTTGCTAAGAAATCTGAAAAAAAGCAAGCTTTTTCACTTTTCATGTACATTTCAGTGTATCTCATGAAAAATCACGTTTTAACATCCAAACAGTAAGAATGACGATAAAATAACATTTTGCTTTTTTTAGACTTTTTAGGCTGAAAAACCTGATTTGTGCTAAGAAATCTGAAAAAAAGCAAGCTTTTTCACTTTTCATGTACATTTCAGTGTATCTCATGATAAATCAAGTTTTGATATCCAAACAGTAAGAATGAAAAATAAAATGTCATTTAGCTTTTTCGGACATTTTAGGCTGAAAACCTGATTTTTGCTAAGAAATCTGAAAAAAAGCAAGCTTTTTCACTTTTCATGTACATTTCAGTGTATCTCATGAAAAATCACGTTTTAACATTTAAACAGTAAGAATAACGATAAAAATAACATTTTGCTTTTTTTTAGACTTTTTAGGCTGAAAACCTGATTTGTGCTAAGAAATCTGAAAAAAAAGCAAGCTTTTTTCACTTTTCATGTACATTTCAGTGTATCTCATGAAAAATCACGTTTTAACATCCAAACAGTAAGAATGACGATAAAAATAACATTTTGCTTTTTTTAGACTTTTTAGGCTGAAAACCTGATTTGTGCTAACAACTCTGAATGAAAAGTAAACTTTTTCACTTTTCATGTACATTTCAGTGTATCTCATAAAAAATCAAGTTTTGACATCCAAACAGTAAGAATGTAAATTAAAATGTCATTTAACTTTTTTTGAACTTTTTAGAATAAGAACCTTAATTTCTGCTTACAACATTGACTGAAAAGCAAACGTTTTAACTTTTAATGAACATTCCAGTCATGATAAATCAAGTTTTGACATCCAAACAATAAGAATGAAAAATAAAATGTCATTTAGCTTTTTCGGACATTTTAGGCTGAAAACCTGATTTTTGCTAAGAAATCTGAAAAAAAAGCAAGCTTTTTCACTTTTCATGTACATTTCAGTGTATCTCATGAAAAATTACATTTTAACATCCAAACAGTAAGAATGACGATAAAAATAACATTTAGCTTTTTTTAGACTTTTTTAGGCTGAAAACCTGATTTGTGCTAACAACTCTGAATGAAAAGTAAACTTTTTCACTTTTCATTAACATTCAGTGTTATCTCATGATAAATCAAGTTTTGACATCCAAACAGTAAGAATGAAAAATAAAATGTCATTTAGCTTTTTTTGAACTTTTTAGAATAAGAACCTTAATTTCTGCTTACAACATTGACTGAAAAGCAAACGTTTTAACTTTTAATGAACATTCCAGTCATGATAAATCAAGTTTTGACATCCAAACAATAAGAATGAAAAATAAAATGTCATTTAGCTTTTTCGGACATTTTAGGCTGAAAACCTGATTTTTGCTAAGAAATCTGAAGAAAAGCAAACTTTTTCACTTTTCATGTACATTTCAGTGTATCTCATAAAAAATCAAGTTTTGACATCCAAACAGTAAGAATGTAAATTAAAATCTCATTTAACTTTTTTTTGAACTTTTTAGAATAAGAACCTTAATTTCTGCTTACAACATTGAATGAAAAGCAAACGTTTTAACTTTTAATGAACATTCCAGTCATGATAAATCAAGTTTTGACATTCAAACAATAAGAATGAAAAATAAAATGTCATTTAGCTTTTTCGGACATTTTAGGCTGAAAACCTGATTTTTGCTAAGAAATCTGAAGAAAAGCAAACTTTTTCACTTTTCATGTACATTTCAGTGTATCTCATGAAAAATTACGTTTTAACATCCAAACAGTAAGAATGACGATAAAAATAACATTTAGCTTTTTTTAGACTTTTTAGGCTGAAAACCTGATTTGTGCTAACAACTCTGACTGAAAAGCAAACTTTTTCACTTTTCATGTACATTTCAGTGTATCTCATAAAAAATCAAGTTTTGACATCCAAACAGTAAGAATGTAAATTAAAATCTCATTTAACTTTTTTTGAACTTTTTAGAATAAGAACCTTAATTTCTGCTTACAACATTGAATGAAAAGCAAACGTTTTAACTTTTAATGAACATTCCAGTCATGATAAATCAAGTTTTGACATCCAAACAATAAGAATGAAAAATAAAATGTCATTTAGCATTTTCGGACATTTTAGGCTGAAAACCTGATTTTTGCTAAGAAATCTGAAAAAAAGCAAGCTTTTTCACTTTTCATGTACATTTCAGTGTATCTCATGATAAATCAAGTTTTGATATCCAAACAGTAAGAATGAAAAATAAAATGTCATTTAGCTTTTTCGGACATTTTAGGCTGAAAACCTGATTTTTGCTAAGAAATCTGAAAAAAAGCAAGCTTTTTCACTTTTCATGTACATTTCAGTGTATCTCATGAAAAATCACGTTTTAACATCCAAACAGTAAGAATGACGATAAAAATAACATTTTGCTTTTTTTAGACTTTTTAGGCTGAAAACCTGATTTGTGCTAAGAAATCTGAAAAAAAAGCAAGCTTTTTCACTTTTCATGTACATTTCAGTGTATCTCATGATAAATCAAGTTTTGATATCCAAACAGTAAGAATGAAAAATAAAATGTAATTTAGCTTTTTCGGACATTTTAGGCTGAAAACCGGATTTTTGCTAAGAAATCTGAAAAAAGCAAGCTTTTTCACTTTTCATGTACATTTCAGTGTATCTCATGAAAAATCACGTTTTAACATCCAAACAGTAAGAATGACGATAAAAATAACATTTTGCTTTTTTTAGACTTTTTAGGCTGAAAACCTGATTTGTGCTAACAACTCTGAATGAAAAGTAAACTTTTTCACTTTTCATGTACATTTCAGTGTATCTCATAAAAAATCAAGTTTTGACATCCAAACAGTAAGAATGTAAATTAAAATGTCATTTAACTTTTTTTGAACTTTTTAGAATAAGAACCTTAATTTCTGCTTACAACATTGACTGAAAAGCAAACGTTTTAACTTTTAATGAACATTCCAGTCATGATAAATCAAGTTTTGACATCCAAACAATAAGAATGAAAAATAAAATGTCATTTAGCTTTTTCGGACATTTTAGGCTGAAAACCTGATTTTTGCTAAGAAATCTGAAAAAAAAAGCAAGCTTTTTCACTTTTCATGTACATTTCAGTGTATCTCATGAAAAATTACATTTTAACATCCAAACAGTAAGAATGACGATAAAAATAACATTTAGCTTTTTTTAGACTTTTTAGGCTGAAAACCTGATTTGTGCTAACAACTCTGAATGAAAAGTAAACTTTTTCACTTTTCATTAACATTCAGTGTTATCTCATGATAAATCAAGTTTTGACATCCAAACAGTAAGAATGAAAAATAAAATGTCATTTAGCTTTTTTTGAACTTTTTAGAATAAGAACCTTAATTTCTGCTTACAACATTGACTGAAAAGCAAACGTTTTAACTTTTAATGAACATTCCAGTCATGATAAATCAAGTTTTGACATCCAAACAATAAGAATGAAAAATAAAATGTCATTTAGCTTTTTCGGACATTTTAGGCTGAAAACCTGATTTTTGCTAAGAAATCTGAAGAAAAGCAAACTTTTTCACTTTTCATGTACATTTCAGTGTATCTCATGAAAAATTACGTTTTAACATCCAAACAGTAAGAATGACGATAAAAATAACATTTAGCTTTTTTTAGACTTTTTAGGCTGAAAACCTGATTTGTGCTAACAACTCTGACTGAAAAGCAAACTTTTTCACTTTTCATGTACATTTCAGTGTATCTCATGAAAAATCACGTTTTGACATCCAAACAGTAAGAATGTAAATTAAAATCTCATTTAACTTTTTTTGAACTTTTTAGAATAAGAACCTTAATTTCTGCTTACAACATTGAATGAAAAGCAAACGTTTTAACTTTTAATGAACATTCCAGTCATGATAAATCAAGTTTTGACATTCAAACAATAAGAATGAAAAATAAAATGTCATTTAGCTTTTTCGGACATTTTAGGCTGAAAACCTGATTTTTGCTAAGAAATCTGAAGAAAAGCAAACTTTTTCACTTTTCATGTACATTTCAGTGTATCTCATGAAAAATTACGTTTTAACATCCAAACAGTAAGAATGACGATAAAAATAACATTTAGCTTTTTTTAGACTTTTTAGGCTGAAAACCTGATTTGTGCTAACAACTCTGACTGAAAAGCAAACTTTTTCACTTTTCATGTACATTTCAGTGTATCTCATAAAAAATCAAGTTTTGACATCCAAACAGTAAGAATGTAAATTAAAATCTCATTTAACTTTTTTTGAACTTTTTAGAATAAGAACCTTAATTTCTGCTTACAACATTGAATGAAAAGCAAACGTTTTAACTTTTAATGAACATTCCAGTCATGATAAATCAAGTTTTGACATCCAAACAATAAGAATGAAAAATAAAATGTCATTTAGCATTTTCGGACATTTTAGGCTGAAAACCTGATTTTTGCTAAGAAATCTGAAAAAAAAGCAAGCTTTTTCACTTTTCATGTACATTTCAGTGTATCTCATGATAAATCAAGTTTTGATATCCAAACAGTAAGAATGAAAAATAAAATGTCATTTAGCTTTTTCGGACATTTTAGGCTGAAAACCTGATTTTTGCTAAGAAATCTGAAAAAAAAGCAAGCTTTTTCACTTTTCATGTACATTTCAGTGTATCTCATGAAAAATCACGTTTTAACATCCAAACAGTAAGAATGACGATAAAAATAACATTTTGCTTTTTTTAGACTTTTTAGGCTGAAAACCTGATTTGTGCTAAGAAATCTGAAAAAAAGCAAGCTTTTTCACTTTTCATGTACATTTCAGTGTATCTCATGATAAATCAAGTTTTGATATCCAAACAGTAAGAATGAAAAATAAAATGTAATTTAGCTTTTTCGGACATTTTAGGCTGAAAACCGGATTTTTGCTAAGAAATCTGAAAAAAGCAAGCTTTTTCACTTTTCATGTACATTTCAGTGTATCTCATGATAAATCAAGTTTTGATATCCAAACAGTAAGAATGACGATAAAAATAACATTTAGCTTTTTTTAGACTTTTTAGGCTGAAAACCTGATTTGTGCTAACAACTCTGAATGAAAAGTAAACTTTTTCACTTTTCATTAACATTCAGTGTTATCTCATGATAAATCAAGTTTTGACATCCAAACAGTAAGAATGAAAAATAAAATGTCATTTAGCTTTTTTTGAACTTTTTAGAATAAGAACCTTAATTTCTGCTTACAACATTGACTGAAAAGCAAACGTTTTAACTTTTAATGAACATTCCAGTCATGATAAATCAAGTTTTGACATCCAAACAATAAGAATGAAATATAAAATGTCATTTAGCTTTTTCGGACATTTTAGGCTGAAAACCTGATTTTTGCTAAGAAATCTGAAGAAAAGCAAACTTTTTCACTTTTCATGTACATTTCAGTGTATCTCATGAAAAATTACGTTTTAACATCCAAACAGTAAGAATGACGATAAAAATAACATTTAGCTTTTTTTAGACTTTTTAGGCTGAAAACCTGATTTGTGCTAACAACTCTGACTGAAAAGCAAACTTTTTCACTTTTCATGTACATTTCAGTGTATCTCATAAAAAATCAAGTTTTGACATCCAAACAGTAAGAATGTAAATTAAAATCTCATTTAACTTTTTTTGAACTTTTAGAATAAGAACCTTAATTTCTGCTTACAACATTGAATGAAAAGCAAACGTTTTAACTTTTAATGAACATTCCAGTCATGATAAATCAAGTTTTGACATCCAAACATTAAGAATGAAAAATAAAATGTCATTAGGCATTTTCGGACATTTTAGGCTGAAAACCTGATTTTTGCTAAGAAATCTGAAAAAAAGCAAGCTTTTTCACTTTTCATGTACATTTCAGTGTATCTCATGATAAATCAAGTTTTGATATCCAAACAGTAAAATGAAAAATAAAATGTCATTTAGCTTTTTCGGACATTTTAGGCTGAAAACCTGATTTTTGCTAAGACATCTGAAAAAAAGCAAGCTTTTTCACTTTTCATGTACATTTCAGTGTATCTCATGAAAAATCACGTTTTAACATCCAAACAGTAAGAATGACGATAAAAATAACAATTTGCTTTTTTTAGACTTTTTAGGCTGAAAACCTGATTTGTGCTAAGAAATCTGAAGAAAAGAAAACTTTTTCACTTTTCATGTACATTCAGTGTTATCTCATGATAAATAAAGTTTTGACATCCAAACAGTAAGAACGAAAAATAAAATGTCATTTAGCTTTTTCGGACATTTTAGGCTGAAAACCTGATTTTTGCTAAGAAATCTGAAAAAAAGCAAGCTTTTTCACTTTTCATGTACATTTCAGTGTATCTCATGAAAAATCACGTTTTAAACATCCAAACAGTAAGAATGACGATAAAAATAACAATTTGCTTTTTTAGACTTTTTAGGCTGAAAACCTGATTTGTGCTAAGAAATCTGAAGAAAAGAAAACTTTTTCACTTTTCATGTACATTTCAGTGTATCTCATAAAAAATCAAGTTTTGACATCCAAACAGTAAGAATGTAAATTAAAATGTCATTTAACTTTTTTTGAACTTTTTAGAATAAGAACCTTAATTTCTGCTTACAACATTGACTGAAAAGCAAACGTTTTAACTTTTAATGAACATTCCAGTCATGATAAATCAAGTTTTGACATCCAAACAATAAGAATGAAAAAATAAAATGTCATTTAGCATTTTCGGACATTTTAGGCTGAAAACCTGATTTTTGCTAAGAAATCTGAAAAAAAAGCAAGCTTTTTCACTTTTCATGTACATTTCAGTGTATCTCATGATAAATCAAGTTTTGATATCCAAACAGTAAAAATGAAAAATAAAATGTCATTTAGCTTTTTCGGACATTTTAGGCTGAAAACCTGATTTTTGCTAAGAAATCTGAAAAAAAAGCAAGCTTTTTCACTTTTCATGTACATTTCAGTGTATCTCATGAAAAATCACGTTTTAACATCCAAACAGTAAGAATGACGATAAAAATAACATTTTGCTTTTTTTAGACTTTTTAGGCTGAAAACCTGATTTGTGCTAAGAAATCTGAAGAAAAGAAAACTTTTTCACTTTTCATGTACATTCAGTGTTATCTCATGATAAATAAAGTTTTGACATCCAAACAGTAAGAACGAAAAATAAAATGTCATTTAACTTTTTCGGACATTTTAGGCTGAAAACCTGATTTTTGCTAAGAAATCTGAAAAAAAGCAAGCTTTTTCACTTTTCATGTACATTTCAGTGTATCTCATGAAAAATCACGTTTTAACATCCAAACAGTAAGAATGACGATAAAAATAACAATTTGCTTTTTTTAGACTTTTTAGGCTGAAAACCTCATTTGTGCTAAGAAATCTGAAGAAAAGAAAACTTTTTCACTTTTCATGTACATTTCAGTGTATCTCATAAAAAATCAAGTTTTGACATCCAAACAGTAAGAATGTAAATTAAAATGTCATTTAACTTTTTTTGAACTTTTTAGAATAAGAACCTTAATTTCTGCTTACAACATTGACTGAAAAGCAAACGTTTTAACTTTTAATGAACATTCCAGTCATGATAAATCAAGTTTTGACATCCAAACAATAAGAATGAAAAATAAAATGTCATTTAGCTTTTTCGGACATTTTAGGCTGAAAACCTGATTTTTGCTAAGAAATCTGAAAAAAAGCAAACTTTTTCACTTTTCATGTACATTTCAGTGTATCTCATGAAAAATTACGTTTTAACATCCAAACAGTAAGAATGACGATAAAAATAACATTTAGCTTTTTTTAGACTTTTTAGGCTGAAAACCTGATTTGTGCTAACAACTCTGAATGAAAAGTAAACTTTTTCACTTTTCATTAACATTCAGTGTTATCTCATGATAAATCAAGTTTTGACATCCAAACAGTAAGAATGAAAAATAAAATGTCATTTAGCTTTTTTTGAACTTTTTAGAATAAGAACCTTAATTTCTGCTTACAACATTGACTGAAAAGCAAACGTTTTAACTTTTAATGAACATTCCAGTCATGATAAATCAAGTTTTGACATCCAAACAATAAGAATGAAATATAAAATGTCATTTAGCTTTTTCGGACATTTTAGGCTGAAAACCTGATTTTTGCTAAGAAATCTGAAGAAAAGCAAACTTTTTCACTTTTCATGTACATTTCAGTGTATCTCATGAAAAATTACGTTTTAACATCCAAACAGTAAGAATGACGATAAAAATAACAATTTGCTTTTTTTAGACTTTTTAGGCTGAAAACCTGATTTGTGCTAAGAAATCTGAAGAAAAGAAAACTTTTTCACTTTTCATGTACATTCAGTGTTATCTCATGATAAATAAAGTTTTGACATCCAAACAGTAAGAACGAAAAATAAAATGTCATTTAGCTTTTTCGGACATTTTAGGCTGAAAACCTGATTTTTGCTAAGAAATCTGAAAAAAGCAAGCTTTTTCACTTTTCATGTACATTTCAGTGTATCTCATGAAAAATCACGTTTTAACATCCAAACAGTAAGAATGACGATAAAAATAACAATTTGCTTTTTTTAGACTTTTTAGGCTGAAAACCTGATTTGTGCTAAGAAATCTGAAGAAAAGAAAACTTTTTCACTTTTCATGTACATTTCAGTGTATCTCATAAAAAATCAAGTTTTGACATCCAAACAGTAAGAATGTAAATTAAAATGTCATTTAACTTTTTTTGAACTTTTTAGAATAAGAACCTTAATTTCTGCTTACAACATTGACTGAAAAGCAAACGTTTTAACTTTTAATGAACATTCCAGTCATGATAAATCAAGTTTTGACATCCAAACAATAAGAATGAAAAATAAAATGTCATTTAGCATTTTCGGACATTTTAGGCTGAAAACCTGATTTTTGCTAAGAAATCTGAAAAAAAGCAAGCTTTTTCACTTTTCATGTACATTTCAGTGTATCTCATGATAAATCAAGTTTTGATATCCAAACAGTAAGAATGAAAAATAAAATGTCATTTAGCTTTTTCGGACATTTTAGGCTGAAAACCTGATTTTTGCTAAGAAATCTGAAAAAAAAGCAAGCTTTTTCACTTTTCATGTACATTTCAGTGTATCTCATGAAAAATCACGTTTTAACATCCAAACAGTAAGAATGACGATAAAAATAACAATTTGCTTTTTTTAGACTTTTTAGGCTGATAACCTGATTTGTGCTAAGAAATCTGAAGAAAAGAAAACTTTTTCACTTTTCATGTACATTCAGTGTTATCTCATGATAAATCAAGTTTTGACATCCAAACAGTAAGAATGAAAAATAAAATGTCATTTAGCTTTTTCGGACATTTTAGGCTGAAAACCTGATTTTTGCTAAGAAATCTGAAAAAAAAAGCAAGCTTTTTCACTTTTCATGTACATTTCAGTGTATCTCATGAAAAATCACGTTTTAACATCCAAACAGTAAGAATGACGATAAAAATAACATTTTGCTTTTTTTAGACTTTTTAGGCTGAAAACCTGATTTGTGCTAAGAAATCTGAAAAAAAGCAAGCTTTTTCACTTTTCATGTACATTTCAGTGTATCTCATAAAAAATCAAGTTTTGACATCCAAACAGTAAGAATGTAAATAAAATGTCATTTAACTTTTTTTGAACTTTTTAGAATAAGAACCTTAATTTCTGCTTACAACATTGACTGAAAAGCAAACGTTTTAACTTTTAATGAACATTCCAGTCATGATAAATCAAGTTTTGACATCCAAACAATAAGAATGAAAAATAAAATGTCATTTAGCTTTTTCGGACATTTTAGGCTGAAAACCTGATTTTTGCTAAGAAATCTGAAAAAAAGCAAGCTTTTTCACTTTTCATGTACATTTCAGTGTATCTCATGAAAAATTACGTTTTAACATCCAAACAGTAAGAATGACGATAAAAATAACATTTAGCATTTTTTAGACTTTTTAGGCTGAAAACCTGATTTGTGCTAACAACTCTGAATGAAAAGTAAACTTTTTCACTTTTCATTAACATTCAGTGTTATCTCATGATAAATCAAGTTTTGACATCCAAACAGTAAGAATGAAAAATAAAATGTCATTTAGCTTTTTTTGAACTTTTTAGAATAAGAACCTTAATTTCTGCTTACAACATTGACTGAAAAGCAAACGTTTTAACTTTTAATGAACATTCCAGTCATGATAAATCAAGTTTTGACATCCAAACAATAAGAATGAAAAATAAAATGTCATTTAGCTTTTTCGGACATTTTAGGCTGAAAACCTGATTTTTGCTAAGAAATCTGAAGAAAAGCAAACTTTTTCACTTTTCATGTACATTTCAGTGTATCTCATGAAAAATTACGTTTTAACATCCAAACAGTAAGAATGACGATAAAAATAACATTTAGCTTTTTTTAGACTTTTTAGGCTGAAAACCTGATTTGTGCTAAGAAATCTGAAAAAAAGCAAGCTTTTTCACTTTTCATGTACATTTCAGTGTATCTCATGATAAATCAAGTTTTGATATCCAAACAGTAAGAATGAAAAATAAAATGTCATTTAGCTTTTTCGGACATTTTAGGCTGAAAACCTGATTTTTGCTAAGAAATCTGAAAAAAAGCAAGCTTTTTCACTTTTCATGTACATTTCAGTGTATCTCATGAAAAATCACGTTTTAACATCCAAACAGTAAGAATGACGATAAAAATAACATTTTGCTTTTTTTAGACTTTTTAGGCTGAAAACCTGATTTGTGCTAAGAAATCTGAAAAAAAGCAAGCTTTTTCACTTTTCATGTACATTTCAGTGTATCTCATGATAAATCAAGTTTTGATATCCAAACAGTAAGAATGAAAAATAAAATGTAATTTAGCTTTTTCGGACATTTTAGGCTGAAAACCGGATTTTTGCTAAGAAATCTGAAAAAAAGCAAGCTTTTTCACTTTTCATGTACATTTCAGTGTATCTCATGATAAATCAAGTTTTGATATCCAAACAGTAAGAATGACGATAAAAATAACATTTAGCTTTTTTTAGACTTTTTAGGCTGAAAACCTGATTTGTGCTAACAACTCTGAATGAAAAGTAAACTTTTTCACTTTTCATTAACATTCAGTGTTATCTCATGATAAATCAAGTTTTGACATCCAAACAGTAAGAATGAAAAATAAAATGTCATTTAGCTTTTTTTGAACTTTTTAGAATAAGAACCTTAATTTCTGCTTACAACATTGACTGAAAAGCAAACGTTTTAACTTTTAATGAACATTCCAGTCATGATAAATCAAGTTTTGACATCCAAACAATAAGAATGAAATATAAAATGTCATTTAGCTTTTTCGGACATTTTAGGCTGAAAACCTGATTTTTGCTAAGAAATCTGAAGAAAAGCAAACTTTTTCACTTTTCATGTACATTTCAGTGTATCTCATGAAAAATTACGTTTTAACATCCAAACAGTAAGAATGACGATAAAAATAACATTTAGCTTTTTTTAGACTTTTTAGGCTGAAAACCTGATTTGTGCTAACAACTCTGACTGAAAAGCAAACTTTTTCACTTTTCATGTACATTTCAGTGTATCTCATAAAAAATCAAGTTTTGACATCCAAACAGTAAGAATGTAAATTAAAATCTCATTTAACTTTTTTTGAACTTTTTAGAATAAGAACCTTAATTTCTGCTTACAACATTGAATGAAAAGCAAACGTTTTAACTTTTAATGAACATTCCAGTCATAATAAATCAAGTTTTGACATCCAAACATTAAGAATGAAAAATAAAATGTCATTAGGCATTTTCGGACATTTTAGGCTGAAAACCTGATTTTTGCTAAGAAATCTGAAAAAAAAGCAAGCTTTTTCACTTTTCATGTACATTTCAGTGTATCTCATGATAAATCAAGTTTTGATATCCAAACAGTAAAAATGAAAAATAAAATGTCATTTAGCTTTTTCGGACATTTTAGGCTGAAAACCTGATTTTTGCTAAGACATCTGAAAAAAAGCAAGCTTTTTCACTTTTCATGTACATTTCAGTGTATCTCATGAAAAATCACGTTTTAACATCCAAACAGTAAGAATGACGATAAAAATAACAATTTGCTTTTTTTAGACTTTTTAGGCTGAAAACCTGATTTGTGCTAAGAAATCTGAAGAAAAGAAAACTTTTTCACTTTTCATGTACATTCAGTGTTATCTCATGATAAATAAAGTTTTGACATCCAAACAGTAAGAACGAAAAATAAAATGTCATTTAGCTTTTTCGGACATTTTAGGCTGAAAACCTGATTTTTGCTAAGAAATCTGAAAAAAAGCAAGCTTTTTCACTTTTCATGTACATTTCAGTGTATCTCATGAAAAATCACGTTTTAACATCCAAACAGTAAGAATGACGATAAAAATAACAATTTGCTTTTTTTAGACTTTTTAGGCTGAAAACCTGATTTGTGCTAAGAAATCTGAAGAAAAGAAAACTTTTTCACTTTTCATGTACATTTCAGTGTATCTCATAAAAAATCAAGTTTTGACATCCAAACAGTAAGAATGTAAATTAAAATGTCATTTAACTTTTTTTGAACTTTTTAGAATAAGAACCTTAATTTCTGCTTACAACATTGACTGAAAAGCAAACGTTTTAACTTTTAATGAACATTCCAGTCATGATAAATCAAGTTTTGACATCCAAACAATAAGAATGAAAAATAAAATGTCATTTAGCATTTTCGGACATTTTAGGCTGAAAACCTGATTTTTGCTAAGAAATCTGAAAAAAAGCAAGCTTTTTCACTTTTCATGTACATTTCAGTGTATCTCATGATAAATCAAGTTTTGATATCCAAACAGTAAAAATGAAAAATAAAATGTCATTTAGCTTTTTCGGACATTTTAGGCTGAAAACCTGATTTTTGCTAAGAAATCTGAAAAAAAGCAAGCTTTTTCACTTTTCATGTACATTTCAGTGTATCTCATGAAAAATCACGTTTTAACATCCAAACAGTAAGAATGACGATAAAAATAACATTTTGCTTTTTTTTAGACTTTTTAGGCTGAAAACCTGATTTGTGCTAAGAAATCTGAAGAAAAGAAAACTTTTTCACTTTTCATGTACATTCAGTGTTATCTCATGATAAATAAAGTTTTGACATCCAAACAGTAAGAACGAAAAATAAAATGTCATTTAACTTTTTCGGACATTTTAGGCTGAAAACCTGATTTTTGCTAAGAAATCTGAAAAAAAGCAAGCTTTTTCACTTTTCATGTACATTTCAGTGTATCTCATGAAAAATCACGTTTTAACATCCAAACAGTAAGAATGACGATAAAAATAACAATTTGCTTTTTTTTAGACTTTTTAGGCTGAAAACCTCATTTGTGCTAAGAAATCTGAAGAAAAGAAAACTTTTTCACTTTTCATGTACATTTCAGTGTATCTCATAAAAAATCAAGTTTTGACATCCAAACAGTAAGAATGTAAATTAAAATGTCATTTAACTTTTTTTGAACTTTTTAGAATAAGAACCTTAATTTCTGCTTACAACATTGACTGAAAAGCAAAACGTTTTAACTTTTAATGAACATTCCAGTCATGATAAATCAAGTTTTGACATCCAAACAATAAGAATGAAAAATAAAATGTCATTTAGCTTTTTCGGACATTTTAGGCTGAAAACCTGATTTTTGCTAAGAAATCTGAAAAAAAGCAAACTTTTTCACTTTTCATGTACATTTCAGTGTATCTCATGAAAAATTACGTTTTAACATCCAAACAGTAAGAATGACGATAAAAATAACATTTAGCTTTTTTTAGACTTTTTAGGCTGAAAACCTGATTTGTGCTAACAACTCTGAATGAAAAGTAAACTTTTTCACTTTTCATTAACATTCAGTGTTATCTCATGATAAATCAAGTTTTGACATCCAAACAGTAAGAATGAAAAATAAAATGTCATTTAGCTTTTTTTGAACTTTTTAGAATAAGAACCTTAATTTCTGCTTACAACATTGACTGAAAAGCAAACGTTTTAACTTTTAATGAACATTCCAGTCATGATAAATCAAGTTTTGACATCCAAACAATAAGAATGAAATATAAAATGTCATTTAGCTTTTTCGGACATTTTAGGCTGAAAACCTGATTTTTGCTAAGAAATCTGAAGAAAAGCAAACTTTTTCACTTTTCATGTACATTTCAGTGTATCTCATGAAAAATTACGTTTTAACATCCAAACAGTAAGAATGACGATAAAAATAACAATTTGCTTTTTTTAGACTTTTTAGGCTGAAAACCTGATTTGTGCTAAGAAATCTGAAGAAAAGAAAACTTTTTCACTTTTCATGTACATTCAGTGTTATCTCATGATAAATAAAGTTTTGACATCCAAACAGTAAGAACGAAAAATAAAATGTCATTTAGCTTTTTCGGACATTTTAGGCTGAAAACCTGATTTTTGCTAAGAAATCTGAAAAAAAAGCAAGCTTTTTTCACTTTTCATGTACATTTCAGTGTATCTCATGAAAAATCACGTTTTAACATCCAAACAGTAAGAATGACGATAAAAATAACAATTTGCTTTTTTTAGACTTTTTAGGCTGAAAACCTGATTTGTGCTAAGAAATCTGAAGAAAAGAAAACTTTTTCACTTTTCATGTACATTTCAGTGTATCTCATAAAAAATCAAGTTTTGACATCCAAACAGTAAGAATGTAAATTAAAATGTCATTTAACTTTTTTTGAACTTTTTAGAATAAGAACCTTAATTTCTGCTTACAACATTGACTGAAAAGCAAACGTTTTAACTTTTAATGAACATTCCAGTCATGATAAATCAAGTTTTGACATCCAAACAATAAGAATGAAAAATAAAATGTCATTTAGCATTTTCGGACATTTTAGGCTGAAAACCTGATTTTTGCTAAGAAATCTGAAAAAAAGCAAGCTTTTTCACTTTTCATGTACATTTCAGTGTATCTCATGATAAATCAAGTTTTGATATCCAAACAGTAAGAATGAAAAATAAAATGTCATTTAGCTTTTTCGGACATTTTAGGCTGAAAACCTGATTTTTGCTAAGAAATCTGAAAAAAAGCAAGCTTTTTCACTTTTCATGTACATTTCAGTGTATCTCATGAAAAATCACGTTTTGACATCCAAACAGTAAGAATGACGATAAAAATAACAATTTGCTTTTTTTTAGACTTTTTAGGCTGAAAACCTGATTTGTGCTAAGAAATCTGAAGAAAAGAAAACTTTTTCACTTTTCATGTACATTCAGTGTTATCTCATGATAAATCAAGTTTTGACATCCAAACAGTAAGAATGAAAAATAAAATGTCATTTAGCTTTTTCGGACATTTTAGGCTGAAAACCTGATTTTTGCTAAGAAATCTGAAAAAAAGCAAGCTTTTTCACTTTTCATGTACATTTCAGTGTATCTCATGAAAAATCACGTTTTAACATCCAAACAGTAAGAATGACGATAAAAATAACATTTTGCTTTTTTTAGACTTTTTAGGCTGAAAACCTGATTTGTGCTAAGAAATCTAAAAAAAGCAAGCTTTTTCACTTTTCATGTACATTTCAGTGTATCTCATAAAAAATCAAGTTTTGACATCCAAACAGTAAGAATGTAAATAAAATGTCATTTAACTTTTTTTGAACTTTTTAGAATAAGAACCTTAATTTCTGCTTACAAACATTGACTGAAAAGCAAACGTTTTAACTTTTAATGAACATTCCAGTCATGATAAATCAAGTTTTGACATCCAAACAATAAGAATGAAAAATAAAATGTCATTTAGCTTTTTTGGGACTTTTTAGGCTGAAAACCTGATTTTTGCTAAGAAATCTGAAAAAAAGCAAGCTTTTTCACTTTTCATGTACATTTCAGTGTATCTCATGAAAAATTACGTTTTAACATCCAAACAGTAAGAATGACGATAAAAATAACATTTAGCATTTTTTAGACTTTTTAGGCTGAAAACCTGATTTGTGCTAACAACTCTGAATGAAAAGTAAACTTTTTCACTTTTCATTAACATTCAGTGTTATCTCATGATAAATCAAGTTTTGACATCCAAACAGTAAGAATGAAAAATAAAATGTCATTTAGCTTTTTTTGAACTTTTTAGAATAAGAACCTTAATTTCTGCTTACAACATTGACTGAAAAGCAAACGTTTTAACTTTTAATGAACATTCCAGTCATGATAAATCAAGTTTTGACATCCAAACAATAAGAATGAAAAATAAAATGTCATTTAGCTTTTTCGGACATTTTAGGCTGAAAACCTGATTTTTGCTAAGAAATCTGAAGAAAAGCAAACTTTTTCACTTTTCATGTACATTTCAGTGTATCTCATGAAAAATTACGTTTTGACATCCAAACAGTAAGAATGACGATGAAAATAACATTTAGCTTTTTTTAGACTTTTTAGGCTAAAAACCTGATTTGTGCTAACAACTTTGACTGAAAAGCAAACTTTTTCACTTTTCATGTACATTTCAGTGTATCTCATAAAAAATCAAGTTTTGACATCCAAACAGTAAGAATGTAAATTAAAATCTCATTTAACTTTTTTTGAACTTTTTAGAATAAGAACCTTAATTTCTGCTTACAACATTGAATGAAAAGCAAACGTTTTAACTTTTAATGAACATTCCAGTCATGATAAATCAAGTTTTGACATCCAAACAATAAGAATGAAAAATAAAATGTCATTTAGCATTTTCGGACATTTTAGGCTGAAAACCTGATTTTTGCTAAGAAATCTGAAAAAAAGCAAGCTTTTTCACTTTTCATGTACATTTCAGTGTATCTCATGATAAATCAAGTTTTGATATCCAAACAGTAAGAATGAAAAATAAAATGTCATTTAGCTTTTTCGGACATTTTAGGCTGAAAACCTGATTTTTGCTAAGAAATCTGAAAAAAAGCAAGTTTTTTTCACTTTTCATGTACATTTCAGTGTATCTCATGATAAATCAAGTTTTGATATCCAAACAGTAAGAATGAAAAATAAAATGTCATTTAGCTTTTTTCGGACATTTTAGGCTGAAAACCTGATTTTTGCTAAGAAATCTGAAAAAAAAGCAAGCTTTTTCACTTTTCATGTACATTTCAGTGTATCTCATGATAAATCAAGTTTTGATATCCAAACAGTAAGAATGAAAAATAAAATGTCATTTAGCTTTTTCGGACATTTTAGGCTGAAAACCTGATTTTTGCTAAGAAATCTGAAAAAAAGCAAGCTTTTTCACTTTTCATGTACATTTCAGTGTATCTCATGATAAATCAAGTTTTGATATCCAAACAGTAAGAATGACGATAAAAATAACATTTAGCTTTTTTTAGACTTTTTAGGCTGAAAACCTGATTTGTGCTAACAACTCTGAATGAAAAGTAAACTTTTTCACTTTTCATTAACATTCAGTGTTATCTCATGATAAATCAAGTTTTGACATCCAAACAGTAAGAATGTAAATTAAAATCTCATTTAACTTTTTTTGAACTTTTTAGAATAAGAACCTTAATTTCTGCTTACAACATTGAATGAAAAGCAAACGTTTTAACTTTTAATGAACATTCCAGTCATGATAAATCAAGTTTTGACATCCAAACAATAAGAATGAAAAATAAAATGTCATTTAGCATTTTCGGACATTTTAGGCTGAAAACCTGATTTTTGCTAAGAAATCTGAAAAAAAGCAAGCTTTTTCACTTTTCATGTACATTTCAGTGTATCTCATGATAAATCAAGTTTTGATATCCAAAACAGTAAGAATGAAAAATAAAATGTAATTTAGCTTTTTTAGACATTTTAGGCTGAAAACCGGATTTTTGCTAAGAAATCTGAAAAAAAGCAAGCTTTTTCACTTTTCATGTACATTTCAGTGTATCTCATGATAAATCACGTTTTGATATCCAAACAGTAAGAATGAAAAATAAAATGTCATTTAGCTTTTTTCGGACATTTTAGGCTGAAAACCTGATTTTTGCTAAGAAATCTGAAGAAAAGAAAACTTTTCACTTTTCATGTACATTTCAAGTGTATCTCATGAATATCACCTTTTAACATCCAAACAGTAAGAATCACGATAAAAATAACATTTAGCTTTTTTAGACTTTTTAGGCTGAAAACCTCATTTGTGCTACG
Source organism: Oryzias woworae (assembly GCA_016861445.1). Lineage (NCBI taxonomy): Eukaryota > Metazoa > Chordata > Actinopteri > Beloniformes > Adrianichthyidae > Oryzias > Oryzias woworae. The sequence continues at coordinate 43,206 of BOLG01000393.1, forward strand.
AACTCTGACTGAAAAGCAAACTTTTTCACTTTTCATGTACATTTCAGTGTATCTCATAAAAAATCAAGTTTTGACATCCAAACAGTAAGAATGTAAATTAAAATGTCATTTAGCTTTTTTTGAACTTTTTAGAATAAGAACCTTAATTTCTGCTTACAACATTGACTGAAAAGCAAACGTTTTAACTTTTAATGAACATTCCAGTCATGATAAATCAAGTTTTGACATCCAAACAATAAGAATGAAAAATAAAATGTCATTTAGCTTTTTCGGACACTTTAGCCAGAAAACCTGATTTTTGCTAAGAAATCTGAAGAAAAGCAAACTTTTTCACTTTTCATGTACATTTCAGTGTATCTCATGAAAAATCACGTTTTAACATCCAAACAGTAAGAATGACGATAAAAATAACATTTAGCTTTTTTTAGACTTTTTAGGCTGAAAACCTGATTTGTGCTAACAACTCTGAATGAAAAGTAAACTTTTTCACTTTTCATTAACATTCAGTGTTATCTCATGATAAATCAAGTTTTGACATCCAAACAGTAAGAATGAAAAATAAAATGTCATTTAGCTTTTTCGGACATTTTAGGCTGAAAACCTGATTTTTGCTAAGAAATCTGGAAAAAAAGCAAGCTTTTTCACTTTTCATGTACATTTCAGTGTATCTCATGAAAAATCACGTTTAAACATCCAAACAGTAAGAATGACGATAAAAATAACAATTTGCTTTTTTTAGACTTTTTAGGCTGAAAACCTGATTTGTGCTAAGAAATCTGAAGAAAAGAAAACTTTTTCACTTTTCATGTACATTCAGTGTTATCTCATGATAAATCAAGTTTTGATATCCAAACAGTAAGAATGAAAAATAAAATGTAATTTAGCTTTTTCGGACATTTTAGGCTGAAAACCGGATTTTTGCTAAGAAATCTGAAAAAAAAGCAAGCTTTTTTCACTTTTCATGTACATTTCAGTGTATCTCATGATAAATCAAGTTTTGATATCCAAACAGTAAGAATGAAAAATAAAATGTCATTTAGCTTTTTCGGACATTTTAGGCTGAAAACCTGATTTTTGCTAAGAAATCTGAAGAAAAGAAAACTTTTTCACTTTTCATGTACATTTCAGTGTATCTCATAAAAAATCAAGTTTTGACATCCAAACAGTAAGAATGTAAATTAAAATGTCATTTAGCTTTTTTTGAACTTTTTAGAATAAGAACCTTAATTTCTGCTTACAACATTGACTGAAAAGCAAACGTTTTAACTTTTAATGAACATTCCAGTCATGATAAATCAAGTTTTGACATCCAAACAGTAAGAATGAAAAATAAAATGTCATTTAGCTTTTTCGGACATTTTAGGCTGAAAACCTGATTTTTGCTAAGAAATCTGAAAAAAAGCAAGCTTTTTCACTTTTCATGTACATTTCAGTGTATCTCATGATAAATCAAGTTTTGATATCCAAACAGTAAGAATGAAAAATAAAATGTCATTTAGCTTTTTCGGACATTTTAGGCTGAAAACCTGATTTTTGCTAAGAAATCTGAAAAAAAGCAAGCTTTTTCACTTTTCTTGTACATTTCAGTGTATCTCATGAAAAATCACGTTTTAACATCCAAACAGTAAGAATGACGATAAAAATAACATTTTGCTTTTTTTAGACTTTTTAGGCTGAAAACCTGATTTGTGCTAAGAAATCTGAAAAAAAGCAAGCTTTTTCACTTTTCATGTACATTTCAGTGTATCTCATGATAAATTAAGTTTTGACATCCAAACAGTAAGAATGTAAATTAAAATGTCATTTAGCTTTTTTTGAACTTTTTAGAATAAGAACCTTAATTTCTGCTTACAACATTGACTGAAAAGCAAACGTTTTAACTTTTAATGAACATTCCAGTCATGATAAATCAAGTTTTGACATCCAAACAATAAGAATGAAAAATAAAATGTCATTTAGCTTTTCGGACATTTTAGGCTGAAAACCTGATTTTTGCTAAGAAATCTGAAGAAAAGCAAACTTTTTCACTTTTCATGTACATTTCAGTGTATCTCATGAAAAATTACGTTTTAACATCCAAACAGTAAGAATGACGATAAAAATAACATTTAGCTTTTTTTAGACTTTTTAGGCTGAAAACCTGATTTGTGCTAACAACTCTGAATGAAAAGTAAACTTTTTCACTTTTCATTAACATTCAGTGTTATCTCATGATAAATCAAGTTTTGACATCCAAACAGTAAGAATGAAAAATAAAATGTCATTTAGCTTTTTCGGACATTTTAGGCTGAAAACCTGATTTTTGCTAAGAAATCTGAAAAAAAGCAAGCTTTTTTCACTTTTTATGTACATTTCAGTGTATCTCATGATATATCAAGTTTTGACATCCAAACAGTAAGAATGAAAAATAAAATGTCATTTAGCTTTTTCGGACATTTTAGGCTGAAAACCTGATTTTTGCTAAGAAATCTGAAAAAAAAGCAAGCTTTTTCACTTTTCATGTACATTTCAGTGTATCTCATGAAAAATCACGTTTTAACATCCAAACAGTAAGAATGACGATAAAAATAACATTTTGCTTTTTTTTAGACTTTTTAGGCTGAAAACCTGATTTGTGCTAAGAAATCTGAAAAAAAAGCAAGCTTTTTCACTTTTCATGTACATTTCAGTGTATCTCATGAAAAATCACGTTTTAACATCCAAACAGTAAGAATGACGATAAAAATAACATTTTGCTTTTTTTAGACTTTTTAGGCTGAAAACCTGATTTGTGCTAAGAAATCTGAAAAAAAGCAAGCTTTTTCACTTTTCATGTACATTTCAGTGTATCTCATAAAAAATCAAGTTTTGACATCCAAACAGTAAGAATGTAAATTAAAATGTCATTTAGCTTTTTTTGAACTTTTTAGAATAAGAACCTTAATTTCTGCTTACAACATTGACTGAAAAGCAAACGTTTTAACTTTTAATGAACATTCCAGTCATGATAAATCAAGTTTTGACATCCAAACAATAAGAATGAAAAATAAAATGTCATTTAGCTTTTTCGGACATTTTAGGCTGAAAACCTGATTTTTTGCTAAGAAATCTGAAGAAAAGCAAACTTTTTCACTTTTCATGTACATTTCAGTGTATCTCATGAAAAATTACGTTTAACATCCAAACAGTAAGAATGACGATAAAAATAACATTTAGCTTTTTTTAGACTTTTTAGGCTGAAAACCTGATTTGTGCTAACTACTCTGAATGAAAAGTAAACTTTTTCACTTTTCATTAACATTCAGTGTTATCTCATGATAAATCAAGTTTTGACATCCAAACAGTAAGAATGAAAAATAAAATGTCATTTAGCTTTTTCGGACATTTTAGGCTGAAAACCTGATTTTTGCTAAGAAATCTGAAAAAAAAGCAAGCTTTTTCACTTTCATGTACATTTCAGTGTATCTCATGAAAAATCACGTTTTAACATCCAAACAGTAAGAATGACGATAAAAATAACATTTTGCTTTTTTTAGACTTTTTAGGCTGAAAACCTGATTTGTGCTAAGAAAATCTGAAAAAAAGCAAGCTTTTTCACTTTTCATGTACATTTCAGTGTATCTCATGATAAATCAAGTTTTGATATCCAAACAGTCAGAATGAAAAATAAAATGTAATTTAGCTTTTTCGGACAATTTAGGCTGAAAACCTGATTTTTGCTAAGAAATCTGAAAAAAAGCAAGCTTTTTCACTTTTCATGTACATTTCAGTGTATCTCATGATAAATCAAGTTTTGATATCCAAACAGTAAGAATGAAAAATAAAATGTCATTTAGCTTTTTCGGACATTTTAGGCTGAAACCTGAATTTTTGCTAAGAAATCTGAAAAAAAAAAAAGCAAGCTTTTTCACTTTTCAGGTACATTTCAGTGTATCTCATGATAAATCAAGTTTTGATATCCAAACAGTCAGAATGAAAAATAAAATGTAATTTAGCTTTTTCGGACATTTTAGGCTGAAAACCGGATTTTTGCTAAGAAATCTGAAAAAAAGCAAGCTTTTTCACTTTTCATGTACATTTCAGTGTATCTCATGATAAATCAAGTTTTGATATCCAAACAGTAAGAATGAAAAATAAAATGTCATTTAGCTTTTTCGGACATTTTAGGCTGAAAACCTGATTTTTGCTAAGAAATCTGAAGAAAAGAAAACTTTTTCACTTTTCATGTACATTTCAGTGTATCTCATGAAAAATCAAGTTTTGACATCCAAACAGTAAGAATGAAAAATAAAATGTCATTTAGCTTTTTCGGACATTTTAGGCTGAAAACCTGATTTTTGCTAAGAAATCTGAAGAAAAGAAAACTTTTTCACTTTTCATGTACATTTCAGTGTATCTCATGAAAAATCAAGTTTTGACATCTAAACAGTAAGAATGAAAAATAAAATGTCATTTAGCTTTTTTCGGACATTTTAGGCTGAAAACCTGATTTTGCTAAGAAATCTGAAAAAAAGCAAGCTTTTTCACTTTTCATGTACATTTCAGTGTATCTCATGAAAAATCACGTTTTAACATCCAAACAGTAAGAATGACGATAAAAATAACATTTTGCTTTTTTTAGACTTTTTAGGCTGAAAACCTGATTTTTGCTAAGAAATCTGAAAAAAAGCAAGCTTTTTCACTTTTCATGTACATTTCAGTGTATCTCATAAAAAATCAAGTTTTGACATCCAAACAGTAAGAATGTAAATTAAAAATCTCATTTAGCTTTTTTTGAACTTTTTAGAATAAGAACCTTAATTTCTGCTTACAACATTGACTGAAAAGCAAACGTTTTAACTTTTAATGAACATTCCAGTCATGATAAATCAAGTTTTGACATCCAAACAATAGAATGAAAAATAAAATGTCATTTAGCTTTTTCGGACACTTTAGCCAGAAAACCTGATTTTTGCTAAGAAATCTGAAGAAAAGCAAAATTTTTCACTTTTCATGTACATTTCAGTGTATCTCATGAAAAATCACGTTTTAACATTTAAACAGTAAGAATGACGATAAAAATAACATTTAGCTTTTTTTTAGACTTTTTAGGCTGAAAACCTGATTTGTGCTAACAACTCTGAATGAAAAGCAAACTTTTCCTTTTTTATTAACATTCAGTGTTATCTCATGATAAATCAAGTTTTGACATCCAAACAGTAAGAATGAAAAATAAAATGTCATTTAGCTTTTTCAGACATTTTAGGCTGAAAACCTGATTTTTGCTAAGAAATCTGAAAAAAAGCAAGCTTTTTCACTTTTTATGTACATTTCAGTGTATCTCATGATAAATCAAGTTTGACATCCAAACAGTAAGAATGAAAATAAAATGTCATTTAGCTTTTTCGGACATTTTAGGCTGAAAACCTGATTTTTGCTAAGAAATCTGAAAAAAGCAAGCTTTTTCACTTTTCATGTACATTTCAGTGTATCTCATGAAAAATCACGTTTTAACATCCAAACAGTAAGAATGACGATAAAAATAACATTTTGCTTTTTTTAGACTTTTTAGGCTGAAAACCTGATTTGTGCTAAGAAATCTGAAAAAAAGCAAGCTTTTTCACTTTTCATGTACATTTCAGTGTATCTCATGAAAAATCACGTTTTAACATCCAAACAGTAAGAATGACGATAAAAATAACATTTTGCTTTTTTTAGACTTTTTAGGCTGAAAACCTGATTTGTGCTAAGAAATCTGAAAAAAAGCAAGCTTTTTCACTTTTCATGTACATTTCAGTGTATCTCATAAAAAATCAAGTTTTGACATCCAAACAGTAAGAATGTAAATTAAAATGTCATTTAGCTTTTTTTGAACTTTTTAGAATAAGAACCTTAATTTCTGCTTACAACATTGACTGAAAAGCAAACGTTTTAACTTTTAATGAACATTCCAGTCATGATAAATCAAGTTTTGACATCCAAACAATAAGAATGAAAAATAAAATGTCATTTAGCTTTTTTCGGACATTTTAGGCTGAAAACCTGATTTTTGCTAAGAAATCTGAAGAAAAGCAAACTTTTTCACTTTTCATGTACATTTCAGTGTATCTCATGAAAAATTACGTTTTAACATCCAAACAGTAAGAATGACGATAAAAATAACATTTAGCTTTTTTTAGACTTTTTAGGCTGAAAACCTGATTTGTGCTAACAACTCTGAATGAAAAGTAAACTTTTTCACTTTTCATTAACATTCAGTGTTATCTCATGATAAATCAAGTTTTGACATCCAAACAGTAAGAATGAAAAATAAAATGTCATTTAGCATTTTCGGACATTTTAGGCTGAAAACCTGATTTTTGCTAAGAAATCTGAAAAAAAGCAAGCTTTTTCACTTTTCATGTACATTTCAGTGTATCTCATGATAAATCAAGTTTTGATATCCAAACAGTAAGAATGAAAAATAAAATGTCATTTAGCTTTTTCGGACATTTTAGGCTGAAAACCTGATTTTTGCTAAGAAATCTGAAAAAAAGCAAGCTTTTTCACTTTTCATGTACATTTCAGTGTATCTCATGAAAAATCACGTTTTAACATCCAAACAGTAAGAATGACGATAAAAAATAACATTTTGCTTTTTTTTAGACTTTTTAGGCTGAAAACCTGATTTGTGCTAAGAAATCTGAAAAAAAGCAAGCTTTTTCACTTTTCATGTACATTTCAGTGTATCTCATGATAAATCAAGTTTTGATATCCAAACAGTCAGAATGAAAAATAAAATGTAATTTAGCTTTTTCGGACAATTTAGGCTGAAAACCTGATTTTTGCTAAGAAATCTGAAAAAAAAGCAAGCTTTTTTCACTTTTCATGTACATTTCAGTGTATCTCATGATAAATCAAGTTTTGATATCCAAACAGTAAGAATGAAAAATAAAATGTCATTTAGCTTTTTCGGACATTTTAGGCTGAAAACCTGATTTTTGCTAAGAAATCTGAAAAAAAAGCAAGCTTTTTCACTTTTCATGTACATTTCAGTGTATCTCATGAAAAATCACGTTTTAACATCCAAACAGTAAGAATGACGATAAAAATAACATTTTGCTTTTTTTTAGACTTTTTAGGCTGAAAACCTGATTTGTGCTAAGAAATCTGAAAAAAAGCAAGCTTTTTTCACTTTTCATGTACATTTCAGTGTATCTCATGATAAATCAAGTTTTGATATCCAAACAGTAAGAATGAAAAATAAAATGTCATTTAGCTTTTTCGGACATTTTAGGCTGAAAACCGGATTTTTGCTAAGAAATCTGAAAAAAAGCAAGCTTTTTCACTTTTCATGTACATTTCAGTGTATCTCATGATAAATCAAGTTTTGATATCCAAACAGTAAGAATGAAAAATAAAATGTCATTTAGCTTTTTCGGACATTTTAGGCTGAAAACCTGATTTTTTGCTAAGAAATCTGAAGAAAAGAAAAACTTTTTCACTTTTCATGTACATTTCAGTGTATCTCATGAAAAATCAAGTTTTGACATCCAAACAGTAAGAATGAAAAATAAAATGTCATTTAGCTTTTTCGGACATTTTAGGCTGAAAAACCTGATTTTTGCTAAGAAATCTGAAGAAAGAAAACTTTTTCACTTTTCATGTACATTTCAGTGTATCTCATGAAAAATCAAGTTTTGACATCTAAACAGTAAGAATGAAAAATAAAATGTCATTTAGCTTTTTCGGACATTTTAGGCTGAAAAACCTGATTTTTGCTAAGAAATCTGAAAAAAAAGCAAGCTTTTTTCACTTTTCATGTACATTTCAGTGTATCTCATGAAAAATCACGTTTTAACATCCAAACAGTAAGAATGACGATAAAAATAACATTTTGCTTTTTTTAGACTTTTTAGGCTGAAAACCTGATTTTTGCTAAGAAATCTGAAAAAAAGCAAGCTTTTTCACTTTTCATGTACATTTCAGTGTATCTCATGATAAATCAAGTTTTGATATCCAAACAGTAAGAATGACGATAAAAATAACATTTAGCTTTTTTAGACTTTTTAGGCTGAAAACCTGATTTGTGCTAACAACTCTGAATGAAAAGTAAACTTTTTCACTTTTCATTAACATTCAGTGTTATCTCATGATAAATCAAGTTTTGACATCCAAACAGTAAGAATGAAAAATAAAATGTCATTTAGCTTTTTCGGACATTTTAGGCTGAAAACCTGATTTTTGCTAAGAAATCTGAAAAAAAGCAAGCTTTTTTCACTTTTCATGTACATTTCAGTGTATCTCATGAAAAATCACGTTTTAACATCCAAACAGTAAGAATGACGATAAAAATAACATTTTGCTTTTTTTAGACTTTTTAGGCTGAAAACCTGATTTTTGCTAAGAAATCTGAAAAAAAGCAAGCTTTTTCACTTTTCATTAACATTTCAGTGTATCTCATGAAAAATCACGTTTTAACATCCAAACAGTAAGAATGACGATAAAAATAACATTTTGCTTTTTTTAGACTTTTTAGGCTGAAAACCTGATTTGTGCTAAGAAATCTGAAAAAAAGCAAGCTTTTTCACTTTTCATGTACATTTCAGTGTATCTCATGATAAATCAAGTTTTGATATCCAAACAGTAAGAATGAAAAATAAAATGTCATTTAGCTTTTTCGGACATTTTAGGCTGAAAACCTGATTTTTGCTAAGAAATCTGAAAAAAAAGCAAGCTTTTTCACTTTTCATGTACATTTCAGTGTATCTCATAAAAAATCAAGTTTTGACATCCAAACAGTAAGAATGTAAATTAAAATGTCATTTAGCTTTTTTTGAACTTTTTAGAATAAGAACCTTAATTTCTGCTTACAACATTGACTGAAAAGCAAACGTTTTAACTTTTAATGATCATTCCTGTCATGATAAATCAAGTTTTGACATCCAAACAATAAGAATGAAAAATAAAATGTCATTTAGCTTTTTCGGACATTTTAGGCTGAAAACCTGATTTTTGCTAAGAAATCTGAAGAAAAGCAAACTTTTTCACTTTTCATGTACATTTCAGTGTATCTCATGAAAAATTACGTTTTAACATCCAAACAGTAAGAATGACGATAAAAATAACATTTAGCTTTTTTTAGACTTTTTAGGCTGAAAACCTGATTTGTGCTAACAACTCTGAATGAAAAGTAACTTTTTCACTTTTCATTAACATTCAGTGTTATCTCATGATAAATCAAGTTTTGACATCCAAACAGTAAGAATGAAAAATAAAATGTCATTTAGCATTTTCGGACATTTTAGGCTGAAAACCTGATTTTTGCTAAGAAATCTGAAAAAAAGCAAGCTTTTTCACTTTTCATGTACATTTCAGTGTATCTCATGAAAAATTACGTTTTAACATCCAAACAGTAAGAATGACGATAAAAATAACATTTAGCTTTTTTTAGACTTTTTAGGCTGAAAACCTGATTTGTGCTAAACAACTCTGAATGAAAAGTAAACTTTTTCACTTTTCATTAACATTCAGTGTTATCTCATGATAAATCAAGTTTTGACATCCAAACAGTAAGAATGAAAAAATAAATGTCATTTAGCATTTTCGGACATTTTAGGCTGAAAACCTGATTTTTTGCTAAGAAATCTGAAAAAAAGCAAGCTTTTTCACTTTTCATGTACATTTCAGTGTATCTCATGATAAATCAAGTTTTGATATCCAAACAGTAAGAATGAAAAATAAAATGTCATTTAGCTTTTTCGGACATTTTAGGCTGAAAACCTGATTTTTGCTAAGAAATCTGAAAAAAAGCAAGCTTTTTCACTTTTCATGTACATTTCAGTGTATCTCATGAAAAATCACGTTTTAACATCCAAACAGTAAGAATGACGATAAAAATAACATTTTGCTTTTTTTAGACTTTTTAGGCTGAAAACCTGATTTGTGCTAAGAAATCTGAAAAAAAGCAAGCTTTTTCACTTTTCATGTACATTTCAGTGTATCTCATGATAAATCAAGTTTTGATATCCAAACAGTAAGAATGAAAAATAAAATGTCATTTAGCTTTTTCGGACATTTTAGGCTGAAAACCTGATTTTTGCTAAGAAATCTGAAAAAAAAGCAAGCTTTTTCACTTTTCATGTACATTTCAGTGTATCTCATGAAAAATTACGTTTTAACATCCAAACAGTAAGAATGACGATAAAAATAACATTTAGCTTTTTTTAGACTTTTTAGGCTGAAAACCTGATTTGTGCTACAACTCTGAATGAAAAGTAAACTTTTTCACTTTTCATTAACATTCAGTGTTATCTCATGATAAATCAAGTTTTGACATCCAAACAGTAAGAATGAAAAATAAAATGTCATTTAGCTTTTTCGGACATTTTAGGCTGAAAACCTGATTTTTGCTAAGAAATCTGAAAAAAAGCAAGCTTTTTCACTTTTTATGTACATTTCAGTGTATCTCATGATAAATCAAGTTTTGACATCCAAACAGTAAGAATGAAAAATAAAATGTCATTTAGCTTTTTCGGACATTTTAGGCTGAAAACCTGATTTTTGCTAAGAAATCTGAAAAAAAAAGCAAGCTTTTTCACTTTTCATGTACATTTCAGTGTATCTCATGAAAAATCACGTTTTAACATCCAAACAGTAAGAATGACGATAAAAATAACATTTGCTTTTTTTAGACTTTTTAGGCTGAAAACCTGATTTGTGCTAAGAAATCTGAAAAAAAGCAAGCTTTTTCACTTTTCATGTACATTTCAGTGTATCTCATGAAAAATCATGTTTTAACATCCAAACAGTAAGAATGACGATAAAAATAACATTTTGCTTTTTTTAGACTTTTTAGGCTGAAAACCTGATTTGTGCTAAGAAATCTGAAAAAAAGCAAGCTTTTTCACTTTTCATGTACATTTCAGTGTATCTCATGATAAATCAAGTTTTGATATCCAAACAGTAAGAATGAAAATAAAATGTCATTTAGCTTTTTCGGACATTTTAGGCTGAAAACCTGATTTTTGCTAAGAAATCTGAAGAAAAGAAAACTTTTTCACTTTTCATGTACATTTCAGTGTATCTCATGAAAAATCACGTTTTAACATCCAAACAGTAAGAATCACGATAAAAATAACATTTAGCTTTTTTTAGGACTTTTTAGGCTGAAAACCTCATTTGTGCTACGAACTCTAACTGAAAAGCAAACTTTTTCACTTTTCATGTACATTTCAGTGTATCTCATAAAAAATCAAGTTTTGACATCCAAACAGTAAGAATGTAAATTAAAATGTCATTTAACTTTTTTTGAACTTTTTAGAATAAGAACCTTAATTTCTGCTTACAACATTGACTGAAAAGCAAACGTTTTAACTTTTAATGAACATTCCAGTCATGATAAATCAAGTTTTGACATCCAAACAATAAGAAATGAAAAATAAAATGTCATTTAGCTTTTTCGGACATTTTAGGCTGAAAACCTGATTTTTGCTAAGAAATCTGAAAAAAAAGCAAGCTTTTTTCACTTTTCATGTACATTTCAGTGTATCTCATGAAAAATTACGTTTTAACATCCAAACAGTAGAATGACGATAAAATAACATTTAGCTTTTTTTAGACTTTTTAGGCTGAAAACCTCATTTGTGCTACGAACTCTGACTGAAAAGCAAACTTTTTCACTTTTCATGTACATTTCAGTGTATCTCATAAAAAATCAAGTTTTGACATCCAAACAGTAAGAATGTAAATTAAAATGTCATTTAACTTTTTTTGAACTTTTTAGAATAAGAACCTTAATTTCTGCTTACAACATTGACTGAAAAGCAAACGTTTTAACTTTTAATGAACATTCCAGTCATGATAAATCAAGTTTTGACATCCAAACAATAAGAATGAAAAATAAAATGTCATTTAGCATTTTCGGACATTTTAGGCTGAAAACCTGATTTTTGCTAAGAAATCTGAAAAAAAGCAAGCTTTTTCACTTTTCATGTACATTTCAGTGTATCTCATGATAAATCAAGTTTTGATATCCAAACAGTAAGAATGAAAAATAAAATGTCATTTAGCTTTTTCGGACATTTTAGGCTGAAAACCTGATTTTTGCTAAGAAATCTGAAAAAAGCAGCTTTTTCACTTTTCATGTACATTTCAGTGTATCTCGTGAAAAATCACGTTTAACATCCAAACAGTAAGAATGACGATAAAAATAACATTTTGCTTTTTTTAGACTTTTTAGGCTGAAAACCTGATTTGTGCTAAGAAATCTGAAAAAAAGCAAGCTTTTTCACTTTTCATGTACATTTCAGTGTATCTCATGATAAATCAAGTTTTGATATCCAAACAGTAAGAATGAAAAATAAAATGTCATTTAGCTTTTTTCGGACATTTTAGGCTGAAAACCTGATTTTTGCTAAGAATCTGAAAAAAAGCAAACTTTTTCACTTTTCATGTACATTTCAGTGTATCTCATGAAAAATTACGTTTTAACATCCAAACAGTAAGAATGACGATGAAAATAACATTTAGCTTCTTTTGGACTTTTTAGGCTCAAAACCTGATTTTTGCTAACAACTCTGAATGAAAAGTAAACTTTTTCTTTTTTCATTAACATTTCAGTGTATCTCATGATAAATCAAGTTTTGATATCCAAACAGTAAGAATGAAAAATAAAATGTCATTTAGCTTTTTCGGACATTTTAGGCTGAAAACCTGATTTTTGCTAAGAATCTGAAGAAAAGAAAACTTTTTCACTTTTCATGTACAATTTCAGTGTATCTCATGAAAAATCACGTTTTAACATCCAAACAGTAAGAATCACGATAAAAATAACATTTAGCTTTTTTTAGACTTTTTAGGCTGAAAACCTCATTTGTGCTACGAACTCTAACTGAAAAGCAAACTTTTTCACTTTTCATGTACATTTCAGTGTAATCTCATAAAAAATCAAGTTTTGACATCCAAACAGTAAGAATGTAAATTAAAATGTCATTTAACTTTTTTTGAACTTTTTAGAATAAGAACCTTAATTTCTGCTTACAACATTGACTGAAAAGCAAACGTTTTAACTTTTAATGAACATTCCAGTCATGATAAATCAAGTTTTGATATCCAAACAGTAAGAATGAAAAATAAAATGTCATTTAGCTTTTTCGGACATTTTAGGCTGAAAAACCTGATTTTTGCTAAGAAATCTGAAAAAAAGCAAGCTTTTTCACTTTTCATGTACATTTCAGTGTATCTCATGAAAAATTACGTTTTAACATCCAAACAGTAAGAATGACGATAAAAATAACATTTAGCTTTTTTTAGACTTTTTAGGCTGAAAACCTCATTTGTGCTACGAACTCTGACTGAAAAGCAAACTTTTTCACTTTTCATGAACATTCAGTGTATCTCATAAAAAATCAAGTTTTGACATCCAAACAGTAAGAATGTAAATTAAAATGTCATTTAACTTTTTTTGAACTTTTTAGAATAAGACCTTAATTTCTGCTTACAACATTGACTGAAAAGCAAACGTTTTAACTTTTAATGAACATTCCAGTCATGATAAATCAAGTTTTGACATCCAAACAATAAGAATGAAAAATAAATGTCATTTAGCTTTTTCGGGACATTTTAGGCTGAAAACCTGATTTTTGCTAAGAAATCTGAAAAAAAAGCAAGCTTTTTCACTTTTCATGTACATTTCAGTGTATCTCATGAAAAATTACGTTTTAACATCCAAACAGTAAGAATGACGATAAAAATAACATTTAGCTTTTTTTAGACTTTTTAGGCTGAAAACCTCATTTGTGCTACGAACTCTGACTGAAAAGCAAACTTTTTCACTTTCATGTACATTTCAGTGTATCTCATAAAAAATCAAGTTTTGACATCCAAACAGTAAGAATGTAAATTAAAATGTCATTTAACTTTTTTTGAACTTTTTAGAATAAGAACCTTAATTTCTGCTTACAACATTGACTGAAAAGCAAACGTTTTAACTTTTAATGAACATTCCAGTCATGATAAATCAAGTTTTGACATCCAAACAATAAGAATGAAAAATAAAATGTCATTTAGCATTTTCGGACATTTTAGGCTGAAAACCTGATTTTTGCTAAGAAATCTGAAAAAAAGCAAACTTTTTCACTTTTCATGTACATTTCAGTGTATCTCATGATAAATCAAGTTTTGACATCCAAACAGTAAGAATGAAAAATAAAATAACATTTAGCTTTTTCGGACATTTTTAGGCTGAAAACCTGATTTTTGCTAAGAAATCTGAAAAAAAGCAAGCTTTTTTTTCACTTTTCATGTACATTTCAGTGTATCTCATGAAAATCAAGTTTTGACATCCAAACAGTAAGAATGACGATAAAAATAAATTTAGCTTTTTTTAGACTTTTTAGGCTGAAAACCTGATTTGTGCTAAGAATCTGAAAAAAAGCAAGCTTTTTCACTTTTCATGTACATTTCAGTGTATCTCATGATAAATCAAGTTTTGATATCCAAACAGTAAGAATGAAAAATAAAATGTCATTTAGCTTTTTCGGACATTTTTAGGCTGAAAACCTGATTTTTGCTAAGAAATCTGAAAAAAAGCAAACTTTTCATACTTTTCATGTACATTTCAGTGTATCTCATGAAAAATTACGTTTTAAACATCCAAACAGTAAAGAATGACGATGAAAATAACATTTAGCTTCTTTTGGACTTTTAGGCTCAAAACCTGATTTTTGCTAACAACTCTGAATGAAAAGTAAAACTTTTCTTTTTTCATTAACATTTCAGTGTATCTCATGATAAATCAAGTTTTGATATCCAAACAGTAGAATGAAAAATAAATGTCATTGAGCTTTTTCGGACATTTTAGGCTGAAAAACCTGATTTTGCTAAGAAATCTGAAGAAAAGAAAACTTTTTCACTTTTCATGTACATTTCAGTGTATCTCATGAAAAATCACGTTTTACCCATCCAAACAGTAAGAATCACGATAAAATAACATTTAGCTTTTTTATAGACTTTTTAGGCTGAAAACCTCATTTGTGCTACGAACTCTAACTGAAAAAAAAAGCAAACTATTTTCACTTTTCATGTACATTCAGTGTATCTCATAAAAATCAAGTTTTGACATCCAAACAGTAAGAATGTAATTAAAATGTCATTTAGCTTTTTTGAACTTTTTAGAATAAGACCTGAATTTCTGCTTACAACATGAATGAAAAGCAAACGTTTTACTTTTAATGAACATTCCAGTCATGATAAATCAAGTTTTGACATCCAAACAATAAGAATGAAAAATAAAATGTCATTTAGCTTTTTCGGACATTTTAGGCTGAAAACCTGATTTTTGCTAAGAAATCTGAAAAAAAGCAGCTTTTTCACTTTTCATGTACATTTCAGTGTATCTCATGAAAAATTACGTTTTACACATCCAAACAGTAAGAATGACGATAAAAATAACATTTAGCTTTTTTTAGACTTTTTAGGCTGAAAACCTGATTTGTGCTAAGAACTCTGAATGAAAAGCAAACTTTTTCACTTTTCATGTACATTTCAGTGTATCTCATGAAAAATCAAGTTTTGACATCCAAACAGTAAGAATGTAATTAAAATGTCATTTAGCTTTTTTTGAACTTTTTAGAATAAGAACCTTAATTTCTGCTTACAAACATTGACTGAAAAGCAAACGTTTTAACTTTTAATGAACATTCCAGTCATGATAAATCAAGTTTTGACATCCAAACAATAAGAATGAAAAATAAAATGTCATTTAGCTTTTTCGGACATTTTAGGCTGAAAACCTGATTTTTGCTAAGAAATCTGAAAAAAAGCAAGCTTTTTCACTTTTCATGTACATTTCAGTGTATCTCATGAAAAATCACGTTTTAACATCCAAACAGTAAGAATGAAAAATAAAATGTCATTTAGCTTTTTCGGACATTTTAGGCTGAAAACCTGATTTTTGCTAAGAAATCTGAAAAAAAGCAAGCTTTTTCACTTTTCATGTACATTTCAGTGTATCTCATGAAAAATCAAGTTTTAACATCCAAACAGTAAGAATGACGATAAAAATAACATTTGCTTTTTTTAGACTTTTAGGCTGAAAACCTGATTTTGCTAAGAAATCTGAAAAAAAGCAAGCTTTTTCACTTTTCATGTACATTTCAGTGTATCTCTTGAAAAATCAAGTTTTGACATCCAACCAGTAAGAATGAAAAATAAAATGTCATTTAGCTTTTTCGGACATTTTAGGCTGAAAACCTGATTTTTGCTAAGAAATCTGAAAAAAGCAAACTTTTTCACTTTTCATGTACATTTCAGTGTATCTCATGAAAAATCCGTTTTAACATCCAAACAGTAAGAATGACGATAAAAATAACATTTAGCTTTTTTTAGACCTTTTTAGGCTGAAAACCTGATTTGTGCTAAGAACTCTGACTGAAAAGCAAACTTTTTCACTTTTCATGTACATTTCAGTGTATCTCATAAAAAATCAAGTTTTGACATCCAAACAGTAAGAATGTAAATTAAAATGTCATTTAGCTTTTTTTGAACTTTTTAGAATAAGAACCTTAATTTCTGCTTACAACATTGACTGAAAAGCAAACGTTTTAACTTTTAATGAACATTCCAGTCATGATAAATCAAGTTTTGACATCCAAACAATAAGAATGAAAAATAAAATGTCATTTAGCTTTTTCGGACATTTTAGGCTGAAAACCTGATTTTTGCTAAGAAATCTGAAGAAAAGCAAGCTTTTTCACTTTTCATGTACATTTCAGTGTATCTCATGAAAAATTACGTTTTAACATCCAAACAGTAAGAATGACGATAAAAATAACATTTAGCTTTTTTTAGACTTTTTAGGCTGAAAACCTGATTTTGCTAAGAAATCTGAATGAAAAGCAAACTTTTTCACTTTTCATTACATTCAGTGTATCTCATGATAAATCAAGTTTTGACATCCAAACAGTAAGAATGAAAATAAAATGTCATTTAGCTTTTTCGGACATTTTAGGCTGAAACCTGATTTTTGCTAAGAAATCTGAAAAAAAGCAAGCTTTTTCACTTTTCATGTACATTTCAGTGTATCTCATGAAAAAAAAGTTTTAACATCCAAACAGTAAGAATGAACGATAAAATAACATTTAGCTTTTTTGGACTTTTTAGGCTGAAAACCTGATTTTTGCTAAGAAATCTGAAATGAAAAGCAAACTTTTTCACTTTTTCATGTAACATTCAGTGTATCTCATGAAAATCAAGTTTTGACATCCAAACAGTAAGAATGAAAATAAAATGTCATTTAGCTTTTTCGGACATTTAGGCTGAAAACCTGATTTTTGCTAAGAAATCTGAAGAAAAGCAAACTTTTTCACTTTCATGTACATTTCAGTGTATCTCATGAAAATCACGTTTTAAATCCAAACAGTAAGAATGACGATAAAAATAACATTTAGCTTTTTTGACTTTTTAGGCTGAAAACCTGATTTGTGCTAACAACTCTGAAGAAAAGCAAGCTTTTTCTTTTTCATTAACATTCAGTGTATCTCATGAAAAATCAAGTTTTGACATCCAAACAGTAAGAATGAAAAATAAAATGTCATTTAGCTTTTTTCGGACATTTTTAGGCTGAAAACCTGATTTTGCTAAGAATCTGAAGAAAAATCAGCTTTTTCACTTTTTCATGTACATTTCAGTGTATCTCATGAAAATACGTTTTAACATCCAAACAGTAAGAATGACGATAAAATAACATTTAGCTTTTTTGGACTTTTAGGCTGAAAACCTGATTTGTGCTAAAACTCTGACTGAAAAGCAAACTTTTTCTTTTTTCATTAACATTTCAGTGTATCTCATGAAAAATCAAGTTTTGACATCCAAACAGTAAGAATGAAATTAAAATGCAACATTTAGCTTTTTTCGGACATTTTAGGCTGAAAACCTGATTTTTGCTAAGAAATCTGAAGAAAAGCAAACTTTTTCACTTTTCATGTACATTCAGTGTATCTCATGAAAAATCAAGTTTTGACATCCAAACAGTAAGAATGACGAATAAAATAACATTTAGCTTTTTTTCGACTTTTAGGCTGAAAACCTGATTTTTGCTAACAACTCTGAATGAAAAGCAAACTTTTTTTCTTTTTCATTACATTCAGTGTATCTCATGATAAATCAAGTTTTGACATCCAAACAGTAAGAATGAAAAATAAATGTCATTTAGCTTTTTCGGACAT
The DNA here is from genome assembly GCA_016861445.1 of Oryzias woworae. Lineage (NCBI taxonomy): Eukaryota > Metazoa > Chordata > Actinopteri > Beloniformes > Adrianichthyidae > Oryzias > Oryzias woworae. The sequence continues at coordinate 61,370 of BOLG01000393.1, forward strand.
TTTAGGCTGAAAACCTGATTTTTGCTAAGAAATCTGAAAAAAAGCAAACTTTTTCACTTTTCATGTACATTCAGTGTATCTCATGAAAATCACGTTTTTAACATCCAAACAGTAAGAATGACGAAAAAAACATTTAGCTTTTTTGGACTTTTTAGGCTGAAAACCTGATTTTGCTAAGAACTCTGACTGAAAGCAAACTTTTTCACTTTTTCATTAACATTCAGTGTATCTCATGAAAATCAAGTTTTGACATCCAAACAGTAAGAATGAAATTAAAAAGTCAACATTAGCTTTTTCACATTTTAGGCTGAAAACCTGATTTTTGCTAAGAAATCTGAAGAAAAGCAAACTTTTTCACTTTTCATGTACATTCAGTGTATCTCAAAAAATCACGTTTTGACATCCAAACAGTAAGAATGACGATAAAATAACATTTAGCTTTTTTTAGACTTTTTAGGCTGAAAACCTGATTTGTGCTAAGAATCTGAAAAAAGCAAACTTTTTCACTTTTCATGTACATTCAGTGTATCTCATGATAAATCAAGTTTTGACATCCAAACAGTAAGAATGAAAAATAAAATGTCATTTAGCTTTTTCGGACATTTTAGGCTGAAAACCTGATTTTGCTAAGAACTCTGAAAAAAAGCAAGCTTTTTTCACTTTTCATGTACATTTCAGTGTATCTCATGAAAATCAAGTTTTAACATCCAAACAGTAAGAATGACGATAAAATAACATTTAGCTTTTTTTGGACTTTTTAGGCTGAAACCTGATTTTTGCTAACAACTCTGAATGAAAAGCAAACTTTTTCTTTTTTCATGTAACTTCAGTGTATCTCATGAAAATCATTTTGACATCCAAACAGTAAGAATGAAAAATAAAATGTCATTTAGCTTTTTTAGACATTTTAGGCTGAAAAACCTGATTTTGCTAAGAAATCTGAAAAAAAGCAAGCTTTTTCACTTTTCATGTACATTTCAGTGTATCTCATGAAAAATCACGTTTTAACATCCAAACAGTAAGAATGAAAATAAAATGTCATTTAGCTTTTTTTGACTTTTTAGGCTGAAAACCTGATTTTTGCTAAGAAATCTGAATGAAAAGCAAACTTTTTCACTTTTTCATACATTTCAGTGTATCTCATGAAAATCAAGTTTTGACATCCAAACAGTAAGAATGAAAATAAAATGTCATTTAGCTTTTTTTCGGACATTTTAGGCTGAAAACCTATTTTTTGCTAAGAAATCTGAAAAAAAGCAAGCTTTTTCACTTTTCATGTACATTTCAGTGTATCTCATAAAATTACGTTTTAACATCCAAACAGTAAGAATGACGATGAAAATAACATTTAGCTTTTTTGGACTTTTTAGGCTGAAAACGATTTTTGCTAAGACTCTGAATGAAAAGCAAACTTTTTCTTTTCATTACATTTCAGTGTTATCTCATGATAAATCAAGTTTTGACATCTCCAAACAGTAAGAATGAAAAAAAAATGTCATTTAGCTTTTTCGGACATTTTAGGCTGAAAACCTGATTTTGCTAAGAAATCTGAAGAAAAGCAAGCTTTTTCACTTTTCATGTACATTTCAGTGTATCTCATGAAAAATCACGTTTTAACATCCAAACAGTAAGAATGACGATAAAAATAACATTTAGCTTTTTTTACTTTTTAGGCTGAAAACCTGATTTGTGCTAAGAACTCTGAAGAAAAGCAAACTTTTTCTTTTTCATGTACATTTTCAGTGTATCTCATGATAAATCAAGTTGACATCCAAACAGTAAGAATGAAAAATTAAAATGTCATTTAGCTTTTTCGGACATTTTTAGGCTGAAAACCTGATTTTTGCTAAGAAATCTGACTGAAAAAGCAAACTTTTTCACTTTTCATTAACATTTCCAGTATCATGATAAATCAAGTTTTGACATCCAAACAGTAAGAATGAAAAATAAAATGTCATTTAGCTTTTTCGGACATTTTTAGGCTGAAACCTGATTTTTTTGCTAAGAAATCTGAAAAAAAGCAAAACTTTTTCACTTTTCATGTACATTTCAGTGTATCTCATGAAAAATCACGTTTTACATCCAAACAGTAAGAATGACGATAAAAATAACATTTGCTTTTTTTAGACTTTTTAGGCTGAAAACCTGATTTTTGCTACAACTCTGACTGAAAAGCAAACTTTTTCACTTTTTCATGTACATTTCAGTGTATCTCATAAAAAATCAAGTTTGACATCCAAACAGTAAGAATGTAAATTAAAATGTCATTTAGCTTTTTTGACTTTTTAGAATAAGACCTTAATTTCTGCTTACAACATTGACTGAAAAGCAAACGTTTTAACTTTTAATGAACATTCCAGTCATGATAAATCAAGTTTTGACATCCAAACATAAGAATGAAAATAAAATGTCATTTAGCTTTTTCGGACATTTTAGGCTGAAAACCTATTTTTGCTAAGAAATCTGAAGAAAGAAAACTTTTTCACTTTTCATGTACATTTCAGTGTATCTCATGAAAAATTACGTTTTAACATCCAAACAGTAAGAATGACGATAAAATAACATTTAGCTTTTTTGGGACTTTTTAGGCTGAAAACCTGATTTTGCTAAGAAATCTGAAGAAAAGCAAACTTTTTCACTTTTCATGTAACATTCAGTGTATCTCATGAAAAATCAGTTTTGACATCCAAACAGTAAGAATGAAAATAAAATGTCATTTAGCTTTTTTGGAACTTTTAGGCTGAAAACCTGATTTTTGCTAAGAATCTGAATGAAAAGCAAACTTTTTCACTTTTCATGACATTTCAGTGTATCTCATGAAAAATCAAGTTTTGACATCCAAACAGTAAGAATGACGATAAATAACATTTAGCTTTTTTGGACTTTTTAGGCTGAAAACCTGATTTGTGCTAAGAACTCTGACTGAAAAGCAAACTTTTTCACTTTCATGTACATTTCAGTGTATCTCATAAAAATCAAGTTTTGACATCCAAACAGTAAGAATGTAAATTAAAATGTCATTTAGCTTTTTTGAACTTTTTAGAATAAGAACCTAATTTCTGCTAACATACAACATGACTGAAAAGCAAACGTTTTAACTTTTAATGACATTCCAGTCATGAAAATCAAGTTTTGACATCCAAACAGAAGAATGAAAATAAAATGTCATTAGCTTTTTTCGGACATTTTAGGCTGAAAACCTGATTTTTGCTAAGAATCTGAAAAAAAGCAAAACTTTTTCACTTTTCATGTACATTTCAGTGTATCTCATGAAAAATCAAGTTTTAACATCCAAACAGTAAGAATGACGATCAAATACATTTAGCTTTTTTTGAGACTTTTTAGGCTGAAAACCTGATTTGTGCTAACAACCTCTGATGAAAAGTCAAACTTTTTCCTTTTTTCATTAACATTCAGTGTTATCTCATGATAAATCAAGTTTTGACATCCAAACAGTAAGAATGAAAAATAAAATGTCATTTAGCTTTTTCGGACATTTAGGCTGAAAACCTGATTTTTGCTAAGAAATCTGAAAAAGGCAACTTTTTCACTTTTCATGTACATTTCAGTGTATCTCATGAAAAATTACGTTTTAAATCCAAACAGTAAGAATGACGATGAAAATAACATTTAGCTTTTTTTGGACTTTTTAGGCTGAAAACCTGATTTTTGTGCTAAGAATCTAATGAAAAGCAAACTTTTTCTTTTTTCACATTAACATTCAGTGTATCTCATGATAAATCAAGTTTTGACATCCAAACAGTA
>BOLG01000394.1:0-26181 GCA_016861445.1 Oryzias woworae
GTCCCTGACCCAACAGTTTACCTCCTTCTTTGGTCATTTTTCACCTAAGATTTTGGTAAGAAAACATTTTCGCTGCTTAACTTTTTTCCCTTGACATGCATGTATACCAACCTGTAAATGTTCATGTTTTCTATTCTCCTACAGGGACGTGAAAACGTTCTTCCTTCGGCGTGAGGTCAGCCGTGTTTGCAGGTTGTGTTTAATCGGGCAAACCTCTCCAGTCCATCAGTCAGTGATGCAGTGTGTGCTACTGCTAGCTTCAAGATCGCATGCGCCCCTGCTGGTGAACATGGCACCTGACCATGTGACTCCATACTTGAATAACTGGCAGGAAGAAACTGCAGCATTGAGGAGCAAGTGAGTGTAAAAAAGAAACATGAGACAATAATTTGCTTTTGCTTCTGTTCCAATAATACCTTCAAAAGTCTTTTTTATAACTTTAATTAAACCAAATATTTTTTTTTCTATTTTAGTGTAAATCTGCTCAACCTGACCATCTCATCTCTGAGTAATGACACACAGACAGAAGTTCAAAGTAGTATCATCCAGGCTCTTCAAGGTAAATAAACCACATGAAAGAAACAATCTTTGCATATTTTTCTACAATTTTAATTGCTAAAAAGAATAAAAATGATCCAAACTTTACATTTTGTTCGACTGTAAATTGATTTAATGTAGATCCATCACCTCTTCGTTGCTATGGTGACTACAACTACAGCTTCAGCTTCTACCGTTTCCTAGGAGATCATTCATAGGATTCCAGTTTCCCAACCTGAACACCTTCTTGTCCCTCATGCCTCAGACAGAAAGCAACAGGTGTGTGACATGAAAGCTTTCTGGAGGAAACTCTGAAATAATCAACTGAAACACAAAACAAGTAACTTTTCTTTGTTTGTGTCTCCCCTGTAGCTGATAAACTCCATGCCTCCATCAGATCTTGGGGATTTCTGCATCAACTAATGTTGTTGGACAAGAATCTGAGCTCTGTCAGCTTTACAGCAGCTACCTCCAGATCTCAGTGTTTCTACAGACTGTATGTACAAACACTCACAAACACACAAAACAAAGCAACAAAGAGTTGAACCTGAATGTTCTCTGCAGGAGTCACTGCCAGAGCAGGTGAGACAGAGAACTCTGCCTTGCGTTTGCCCATGGCTCTCAGGAGCTCCAGCAGGTCAGAGGTTACGCCTGGTTTGATCGAGGTCTCCCCAATGACTTGTCTTCCTCACAAGACTCAGATCAGCCAGATCACCTCAATCAACGCCTCATGCTTGGCCTTCCAAAAGATTATGTTTTTTTGAATTACAAATCCCATGCTCCTGTTAAAATGAAGACATAACATCTGTGTTCTTCTGAGAACGGTTTCTCATGAGTTCATTCTGTGTTTTTTTTCAGTCTTTCTATTTTTGTTTCATACAACTACTCTGCTGCGTATTCAAAAACAGGATGTTTACAACAACATGAAGGCTTACTGTCATCAAGTCAGTTTTTGAAGACACAGAATATTGCTTTCAAATTATTAATCATTTAATTCTTGAATCTAAATTAAATTCTTGATTTGTGTGTAACTTTAGGTTTGTGCGTGCATAATTCTTGATTTGTAACTCATAAAATAAATTTTGTGCATGACTACAAAAATTACAAAATATTAAAAAATACAAAATACAAAGTACACATGCACAACTTAAAATTACGACAGTTTGAAACTAACTACACGCACACATCTTTAGAAAAATATGCACGAATCACTTGTTACGCACCCACAAAACCCCATTTACACACAAATCTGATTTGAGACTCTTCACGTCTCCCAGATTCGTGCATAAGTGATGCGTTTAAATGCTACTGTAATGCTGGGTCATCAGAGTTCCTGATCAACCACTCTGAACTTAGACGGTGAATAAGATCTGGTGAAACTTGACATTTTGCAACTTCTTGAACTGATATTCCAACTAATTAATATAAATAAGGATCTAAATAAGGATTTTAAAAAAAATGTTCTTTTAAAATTAAAATATTTTCCAGAATTGAAAAAAGTTCCTGACCTAACCCTGAAGTGCAAATCACATTCACAAATCCCTTCACACCAAACTTTCACTATAACAACAACAATTAGAAAAGCAAACAAAATCATAGAAAAAACAAAATGACCTTTTATCAAATCAAAATAAAAGTTGGGAAACCATAAATAAATAAAACCAAAAACTTTTCAGAAAAGAAAATTCATTGAAACATTTCATAAATCACAACCACAATTAAAAAAGGAAACTAATATTTCAAATAAAATGACATTTTAAAAAATCAAACCAAATCCCCAGAAACCAAAACAAACAAAAAGAAATTGAATGAAATGAAACATTTGAAAGATCAGCTGTCATGAACTTGAAGCTGAAGAAGAACCTGCCTGATGCTTTCTTCTGTTCGTCTCAGGAGGGAGTTTCTCTACGGGTAGAAAGAGACTGGAAGTTTCAATCTTTTCTCCTGAAGTAAGGTCCTGCAAGTGGCCTGATCTGGCCGCCCGTCTCTACCCTTCACCCAAAAAAGAGCACGAGGGGTCCTGAGGGAGCGCTAGATCCAGGTTCTACATGAGAGAGGCAGCGCTGAAGAACTCAGACCCACCTTGAACTGTTCAGCTGAGCAGGAAGACCCTGTCACAGTGGTGAGTTATCTTTTCTGCTTTCAGAAAGTTCCAGCATCCTGTTACCAGCGTCTCTTTGTGTCTCCAGGATCTCCAGTGACAGAGAAAGTGGGAGAGGGCTGTGCCGGAGCACCAAGCTGGACTCTCCCTGCTGCTCTGGCGGTTTAAAGGCTGTCCTTTCAGGACGGACTAGTTGACAGAGAAATGCTGGAGGAGACGTTGTCCCACCATCATCACCACACTCTGCTGCATCTCAGCTGCTCGTCCTTTGGTCTCCACAGCTGCACCGCCTCTTCTTCAATGGAGAAAGACAGTGGACAGCTCTGAGGTGTGTAAAAAAATGTTGAATGAAGGTTTGATCATAGAAACATTTTGAAGAACCAGGATGTGAAGAAGAACAAAACAATTCACATCCTAAGAATAGAAGTTGCACCAAATGTAAACGTATAGACATCACTTTACAAGCATAAACACAACCTGAGGTTTCTGAAGCAAAGAATGCAAAATAAATCAAACAGTGAAGAAGACGACACATTTTTTTATAACATATAACATTTTGTAATATAACATTTTGTCTAGGTCTAGTCAGGGATCCTCATATGAATTTGTTGACAATATTCTGTCAAAAAATGTGCAAGTAATAAGAGTATGCCATTGTTGCGAGCTCGCCACGCGCACGCCATTGGAAATCTACAACTTTAAATCCAACTTTTTTGTTGGCTAGCTGTGTGATGCATTTTGGCTTAAAATAAGAGCGCTCTTTTGTTTGCGGTTAGGAATAAGTGTATGCATCAACTTAGCAAATCTCTGTGTACTATTCCTGCTTTTGTGTAATTTTGGTTATTTCTTACATGGCGAATGTTCTTCCCACATATTTACGTGCAACAGCATAAATATTGATGGATTCATGTTGGCCACATGGTAATACGTGCAGCAAGATGCACCTTGCTGCTTTGCCCAAAAGTATTTTAAAAGCGTCCAAGGCTATATTAGGTATGTTGTTTTTTTTTTTTTTTTAATGAATAAGCTGTTTGTAAAAGTGTTTTATAATTTAAAAGAAAAAGCAAAAAAAAAAAGAAAAACAATGGTAACTCTGAGATTTAAACCTCCGTCCTGCACATGTAGCTGTGCATTTCCCGCTGTTGCCACTAGAGGGCGACATTCAAAACTGATGAAAACAGTCTATTTGAATATTCTTCATTGACAATCGAATGGCACTCTGTGATAGTGTGTGTGTGGTTTTTTAATACCTTATTTATTTGTTTTGAAAGGGTGAGTGGGGGCATGGATGATGATACAAATGGTTGGTATTGACTTCCTTTTAGTTCCAATGAAGTGTGTGCATTGCTCCCTTGTTTTGTGGTGGCTCCTTGTAAAGAAAGAGCATGAATAAGCTTTTTGTTAGAAGTGTTCCTTTTCTTTTTCAGTTTTAAAAGTGGTCTGGTCTCAGTGGAGGTGACTTTGTGGAGTTGTATTTGTCCACACCCTCATTTTGCATTCTTACCAGCAGTTCTCCCCAACCTTTCCCAGTCAGCGCTGTACCTTCCCAAAATCCCTTCAAAGTGGTTAATGGAATTGTAAAACTGGTGCTAGTACATTGTGGTTATTGTTTACTCTTACCCCTTGGTCGTATGCCCACAGCTGAATATCTGGTACTCCAAACCAGCCCGCCACCATCTCTTTGGCCGCGTCACCCATGTCTCGCCTGTGTCTAATAAGATGTTTTATATTGGCGTGTGTGTGTGGTTACCTTCATCTGGGTGTGTTTCATACCTTGGTTCTGTTTTGCCATGGGGCTTCTTCAAACATTAAAATCAAAAACAACAAAAGATACAAGCAATACAAAGAAATTCCAATGCTACCCTCCCCCTCTAGGACCTGGTGGACCCCCAGTTCTCCAATCAGAGGGCATGGTGGGGGTAAAAAGTGGTTTAACACAATAAAAATAGTAAAAAATGAAATAGAAGAATTGAAGAAAAAATGAATGAAAAAAAAGACACTTATTGTCTCTGCAGGTCTTAGCATGAAAAAGTGGTATCAGTGAAGCTATAAACACAAGTGAACGGTTCTGGATCCTTTGGTGGGTCATTGCAGGTAGGATATCCTGCACCTGTGAAAGATGTTAGAGACAAGAGAGTGCAATTGTGACCAGTCTGGCTTACGACATGTTTGTGAGTGGCACTCCTGCAGGGGTGGATGGCAGCTGCAGGACCTGGCATCAGGCGACCTGTCAAGAGCTCATATGGAGAGAAAACCTGTGGCCCGGTTCAGACTCTAATGGTTGAAAGAGCTAATGGGAGAGCCTGAACCCATTTCATTTTTCTGGTTGGCAAGAGCTTCTCGCAGTATCAGCCAAATTGTGTGTACGATGTAAGCATTAGTACAACTGTCTGTTGATGTTGATGCTACTACCTAGTATCTACCTCACAGTAGGATGATTCTACTTGTAAGTTGTCTCAAAATTTGAACTCACATCTCATGAAGATTCATCTTTGGAGGCACTTGTGAACGATGCACAAACTACAGTATTTTAGAGTGAACTATGAGTGTAGTACCGTGGGGATCGAAGTTTGATCACCCCAGGTAAAATGTTCTACACACGGGACAAATTGTTGGTACCCCTCAGTTAAAGAAGGAAAACCCACAATTCTCACTGAAATCACTTGAAACTTACAAAAGTAACAATAAATAAAAATGTATTGAAAATTAATTAATTTTCAATAAATTTTCATAAATAAAAACGTGGCGAAAGTTTTTTCTTCGTGTTTGATGTGATGCTGGGTGCACACGCCAGGACTACTGCGTGACTTACAACTCTGCTAACAATGTTGATATAATTATCCATTTACACCTTCCTTATATATTTATGTTTTTCTAAATTCGGAACTTCTTCAACATGGAACTGGACAACTCTGACAAACCTGGGGATGTTACCTTTGAAATATCTACTCTTCATAGTTTTGCCCTTATGTGGGCTCTTGGGGATCACGTTGTTCTGTCTTTGTCTCAAGTGAAATCTGAGGAGGTTCTTGTCGTCTACAAGTTTTCTTTTCTTTCATGTTCCTCCAGTTCTTGTACCAAAGTCTTTTCAAGTTGAGAAATCAACCTGGAGAAGAAGTGAAACTTCCTCCACAATAAAAGAGGAGCCAAGTCTAGTCAGCTTTTACCTCCTGCTTTGATGAATTTAGTTAGAAGTCTGTTAACATTGTCTGTTTGTCAGTAAACCTCCAAAGTGAAAGAATCTGAATATTTTTTGTTTTTCTCAATTTTTGTTGAGTGAAGACATGAAAAAAACAGTTGATAGAAACGTTTTTGGTTCCACACTAAAGAGTTCGAGTGTTAAGTCTCGTCATTATTATAACAAAAATGTCTATTATTATAGGCTTACAACTTCGTCATCCCAGAAGCTCAGGTTCAAGTTTGAGGTTTTGCGTCCCGTGTCGTCACCATTAATGACATCAGGTCATGGACCATCACTCAAGTGGACACACTTTCTGCTTGATGGACTCATCAAACGGGGACTGGAATCCAAGTTTGGTGAGTAAACGGGAGTAGCATGTGTTGTTTGGTGCACAAATCTTGACTGTTTTTGTTCTAATCACTGGATGTTTTCATCTTCAAGGCCAAAGAAATCATCTCCCAAGTATCTGGCTGTGGCAGGAAACTCACTTGGTATAGAGCAGAACTGAATGCTATCAAAGGACCTAACCTTGCTGTCTTGATCTGAGCGTCATCCAGTCCATTTCTTCTCAAAACCACAAGTAAATAATCGTTGTTGTTCACTTAAGGAAACGGATTCAAACCTGACTAGAGCCCTTTTGTCTGTGTTTGTGTTTAATCTGAGCTTTCTGATTCTTTATATATTTGTGTTACGTGAAAAGTTCCTCAAAATGACCAGCACATGTAACTGTTTCTTGCTCAATTGTGTTTCCTGTAACACTGTAATGGACTGGTCACTTATCCAGGCCTGTTTGCCCACTAGAGTTAGCACAGGATCAGGACCCCAGCTAACAGTGTTCAGAGCCAAGAGGTTGACACACAGAAAGCTAAAGGGCAAACTGCTTCACTGGTCGTTTTCTCACGTGTTCCTTATATTTTTGTTTTGTGCAGAGAAGCTGAATCCCTGAACATTACCAGCTGCACCTCTGAGGCAAAGAAAGCACTTTACAACATTCACTTAATCATTTAGAGCCATTACACGAGCATCGCCTTCCCACCTGCTCTCAAAAACCTTTCCTTGGTCAGTGAATCCACCATCTCCACGTGCATGCATTTTTCTACTGTTATATAATAATATTTTTAGGACAACAAATGGAAAAAACCTGAAAGAATAATAAGAACTCAAACTTTAGCATGGACCTGGAAACCTTCAGCAATCTGGATCCAAACGTTGTGTTGGACAGTTCTGTGTTTATGTGTTAAGGATTTATTTTTATTCTCATGTTTACAAGATTTTTTTAAGACCAGAAGTGCAGATTTGTGAGAAACAGTATGGTTTTATGTCAAGAAAGAGCACTACAGATGCAATAGTTCCTTTGAGGATGTTGATAGAGAAGACATTCAGCTGCACTAAGAGTAAGTACATCAGTGGGAATGAGAGCGATCCAAGTGGAAGAGAAATATTAACAGGAAGAAAATATGAAGGTTGAGGATTTAAAGTATAGAGGGTCAGTAGTTCAGAGTAAAAGTGTGGAGAAGTCACAAAGCAAGTGCAGGCAGGCTGGAATGGTGGAGAAAAAAAGAAAAGGGCACAAATCTGATGACCACCCAAGTTCAGCATAAACAATGGCAATGAAGAAAGCCAGAAAGAGCTGGAGCTACCAAGCGAGAGGTCTCAAGGCAACCCCAGAGGCAAGAAGAAATTACCACAAGTAAACTAGTGGGGCGGCGTCGGCCACAGTCTGGTTGCTTGCGGCGTCGGACACGGCTATGCTAGTCCTGTTAGTCTCAAGTTTTAAAAGTGATGCTAGGGTTTCCACCTCATTGGTTCTAGTTGTACGAAATTAAACAAGTTCATTGCCTTCAATTAGTCATTTGGGAAAAAAAACAACACAACCAAACAAGCAGCAAGGCTGAATAATGATCACAACAAAAGTCAAACTTGAATACTTTTTATTAAGAAGAAATGACAGAGTGCTTGATCTTAGTTTGAATTGTCGTCACAGCTCATTTTTGGATGTGTGTTGTTGTTGGTCGCTCTGAAGAGTCGTCGTCTGTCTGCTGCGGTCAGGAAAGAAAAGTGAATGCAGTTTCATCGAAGGAGGAAACAGTGAAGCAGCAGAACAAACCTTGCTCTGATCACGAGCATCATTTCCTTCATCTGTCTTTGCTTCATCTTTGTCAGCCTCTTCTTCATCGTCATCATCCTCATCGCTTCCTCCTCTGGCAGCACCCCCCCGCCCAGTGTCAGGAAACTTGGAAAACCTTTCTAGATCCCTTTTTCCAGTGTAACGAATCACCTGAGAGAAAATATCACAAACACACAAATATGTGTATGTGTATAAATACATCATTGCTGTTTGTGTGTGCGGGTATGTGTGTGTGCGTGCGAGCACCTCTTTGCCACCAGCAGGAAAAATTTCAAACGTTGGAAATCCATCGACGGCCACACTCTCTCTCTCATTGGCTGTGACGTCCATCTTGGCATGATGACGTCATCACGATCAGAATATCTTTCTCCCAGCTGCTCTCAGTTTGGAGCCAGCTCCTTCCAATGTCCAAACCAAGGAGCATCTGCACACACATACACACACTGTGAAGGGGTGGAAGAGGCAATCCTACTTACAAAACACTGCCAACTGTGCTGACCTGATGTTAGGATCTGTCATTGAAAGCTTTCAGATGCTGCAGAGAATCGAACAACAACTGGTGACTACAACAGGAAAGTGGCTTAGTATTCATGAAGAGTGCGTTAGCGTCACCTAGTGCACTAAAAACAGCCTCATCTTCTTGTCACCTGCGCTGTAGATGACAGTGTCCCTCTTTTTATGCGCTCTAAGGTGTTACCATTCAGACATTTTTGCAAGACATGTGTTTGTAAAAATAAATTCAACACCTCTTGAGATTTTCTCCTTGTAAATAGTTAGAGTGATCTGTACATATTCTAAAATCTTTTGTCATCCATTTACAGAACCTACAAAGCCTCTGAAACGTGGCTTGCTCTGATACTGTTGCTATTCTGATTTAATTTATCCGCTGACCTTGCTTGCAGGCGGTGGACCTCGGGCTTGGTCACCAAGGTCAGATGAGTGCCGGTCTGGAGGAGGAAACCTTCTGCAAAGCGATGCGTCAATCCAAGTAGCCCCTCCAGCGATTTTGACTGTGGTCTGTGTCGTCAGAAGGACCTGATAGGAACCCAGCCAGCGCGCGCTGTCCCACTGCTTCCGCTTGAAGCTTCTCACCAGCACAAAATTGCCAGGAACCAGTGAATGAAGTTGGCCGTCAGCAGGACAAGGGAGTGCTGCCACCACCTGCTTTCATGCCTGAAAGAGTCTTAGTGAGATCTGCACAATAGGTCAGAACATTGCCTCTCACATAGGGCTCCAAGGTGGAGTTCTGGGCGGGGCTGAGAACAAAATTTCAAAAGATTCAGGTTCGTTTTTTTCCACACTTCATCACTATCCTCAGTACGTACAGCTAGTCCACGGCCAAGTAGAGGATGGCTTTGGTCCACGGCATGCCAGTGATAGCTTAAGTCTTGAAGTATATTAATCAAGAAATGCAGTGTGTGTGTGTTTTGAAACAGAAGACTCTTTGTTTTTACTGTGTTTTCCCAGCGCCTAGAGGCACCTAGAGGAGTTTCACTCCTTAAATTCCTTTTATTCTGTATCTCTTCATGGTGAACTACCTTGACCTTTTTCTTCAATAAAAGTAGCTAAGGGGGAGAAAAGTGTGAGAGAGCTTCTTGAGCTTCTGTGCATGCAGAGCTCTGATGAATTCTTTTTTCTCCCCGCTGCAGCTGGAAAAAGAAACTTACTCTCTTCATTTGTGTGAACCCTAGTTCTTATGGATTTTTTATTCGTTCAAAGACTGTGCTTAAACCTAACACAGTCTCCTCACAGCATTTAGCAAGCTTGCTTTTCAGTGTTCCATTTTCCCTTTCCACAGCACCCCCCGCTTGCAGGATGACACGTGCAATGTTTCCTAATGTCTATGCCGAGATGGAGGGAGATTGGTGAAACAGTTTCATTAGTAAGATGTGTATCATTAGTGCTGGACAAATGCTGGGGAACTTCCACCTGGGAACAATTCCATTGAGCAGAGATTGAGCCTACGTTACAGGCAATACATCTGCTTTGGAAGTGGGAAGGGTTCAATTCACTTGGACCACATGTCTATCATGACTAGGCAATAATTTCTTACTTCAGATGGAGAAAGCTCAATGACATCTGTCATTACATGTTCAAAACATCTTGGAGGTGGAGGATGTGCAGCTTGCTTGGAATTTGAGTCTGTTTGCCTGGATTGTCAGAAGCACAGATCATGCATGACTCTGACAGTACTTTTGTGCGTATGCTGTGAAGCCTTTTGTGAACCAGTTTTCAGAGATCAAGCTCTCATCATTCCCGCTTTGAAAACATGGTTGAGACCATGTGTCAAATTAGCATAATGAGAGAAAAGAGCAAAACGTGAACAAAGTTCATCGTCAGAACCAAACCAAACGTTTGTCCTCAGGAGGCCAAAGACTGAAGCGCTGTCCAGGAAAATGAACAGAAGGACAAACGGAAACACCATGAACTACTAACTATCTGTACATGTAGTTTTTTTAAGAGAACTTAATGTAAAATGTTTATTTTATTTATTAAACAATGAACATATTTGCTTATACAAAGTTACAAATTATTTATTTGCACAGATATACACATTTACAAGATACATCTAATTTCAAATGACATGTTCACAATGTAAAGCACATCAAGTATCTGTAACTGGTACATATAAAACAATTTGTGCAACATGTAAGACATCCTCACAGCCCTTCCAGAAAGAGTTGTTTGCTGCTGTATGTACATAGATATTTACATACAAACAGTGGTCATCTGTCAAAATCAAAACATCTACATATATACATATTTAAAAATGAGATTATAAGGCCATTTCAGTGGTCATTTTATTCTTGTGTTCCTCCCATCTCTGCCTCTCCATGTTATAATATATAGACTTCTGAAAGTGGTTCCAGGACATCTCCCTCTCCATCCCAATCTCTCTGTAAAGGTAAAAAACTTGAGCAGGGCAGTACATGTACTCCTGGGAAGCTGGTGGGGATGTGGGGCTGTCTGGTCAGGCCCTCTGGGCTGTATATTTGAAAGACTTTTGCATAGCAGTAAATGTACCTGACAGGTCCTTGCTGGTAGAAGAAGTGGATGGAGGAACCGTCGTGCTCATACCTTGACTTGGGCTGGCCACAGGACAGACACTTTTTGGTTTGGGCCTTTTTTTGTACGTCCAGTTGTTCATGCTGCGCTGCTGCATCCAAGCGTACTTTGGACTATTTTTTTCCACAGCTTCATGGGTCAGAGTTGTGGTGGGAGCCTGAGCAGGTGGAGGTGGAGTAGTGCAGGACCAGACATCTGCACAACTGGGACACTCGTGGTCTCACTTCCTGAAGTGAGAGACTGCCACAGCTTTTGTTCGTCCTGGAGCTTTTCTGGGCTGCTGTTCAGGATGTCGCAGTGTTAAGGAGTTTGGCGAGGTGTTTAATGTACCGGGACGGGCAGCTTTGTTGTGGGGTGGAGCATGCTGTTTGGGTCTTGGCAGGTGCTTTGAACCAGAGCTGCATAGTCCTGGTCCACCAGCAAGTCCTTTGTCCCCGGTACTTTGTCAGGAGGTGATGACCTCCTTCATGGGAGCAGGCCAGCGTGGATGATCTAACACAAAGACTCTCCCTCCAGTCTTAATGGCTCCAGTGCGTGCAGAAGACGGTCCTAGACAGAAGCGGCAAAGGTGATGGAGCTTCATCTTCTGAAACAACACAAAGGTAAGTAAATGTTACAAAAATAATCTACAGTTTCTACAAGGAAAAAGAAAAACACCAACCTAAAACAGCAAATCATTTGCTCTTGTCTAAACAAACAGGAGACTCACTTTTAGCAAATAGTATTTGTTTGAATAGGTTTGGACTGGACAGAGGATGTGGACTCTCAGTTGGAGCAGACTTGGACTTGTCCTTTTGAGCTAGTTTTTCTCCTCTTCTCTCCCTTTTTTTTACCTTAAAGATGTCCCCTCGAGCACAGCTGGCAGTAACAGATAAAGATGCTGAGGTTTTGATACAAAGTCAGAGAGACCAGACTAGACTGCTCAGAAATGGCAATAATGCTTTAGAGATGGGACACAGGGTCTATACAAGCAACGACGCACAACCATAGAATTGAAACAAATTTAAATGAATTGCACCAAATCAAAAGACAGATTAGCAAAAAGTAAGAAGAACATTTGGAAAATGAGGGGCGGCGTGGGGCATCTTCAGACATACCAGGAGGTGGTGGAAATGCACCTCAATGGTGGTGCCCCCCCCATTTAAACTACAGGAAGAAGAAGAAGCACTTTGACTGTCGTGGAATATTTCTGAGATCTGGATGAGAAAGGAAAAAAATTGTTCAAAACGGTTTTTACTTTACAAGCAAAAGAAATAAAAGAAATATTTCTTTTTGTGGTTGCATGCAGAGAGCTCTGAAGCTGAGTAGGAAACCGACATATTTATAGAAAGGCACAAACCACCTTTCATCACAGCAGCTTAACCGCACTCAGGATTCACACAGTATCTCGCACAGCGGTTCCAGTCAGAGCTGCTCACAGTTTCTGTTTTGTCTGGACGAGCAGGGTGTCTTTATAGAGATAAATACATCACAAAAAAGCTACAATCATTTAATCATAATAAAAGTCCAGGGGTTTTTTGCATGAAAATGAGCAAATGCAAAGTTTACTTTTTTAAAATAATGTCTCACTGTTGATCCAAAGAGAGAGAGAGAGAAGAGAGAGAGAGAAGAGAGGGGAAGATTCACTAAGAAAAGGTGTAATTTTTACAAGACAGAAAGTTTCAAGAAGCTTCTGGAACATGTCAAACAGTGTTGGAGTGTGTTATCAGTGAATTCTGATAAAGAGAAGAGAGTGTGTCAAAAGGTTGTTACTCAGGCTGTGCTTCAG
This sequence comes from Oryzias woworae, assembly GCA_016861445.1. NCBI lineage: Eukaryota > Metazoa > Chordata > Actinopteri > Beloniformes > Adrianichthyidae > Oryzias > Oryzias woworae. Next base: position 12,782 of record BOLG01000394.1, read on the forward strand.
CGTCTACTCTCTGGTGCAATCCCACAACTGCAGAGCAGCACGTGTGCTTGACCTGTTCCATTTCACCCCTCCACTTAGATGACCTGGTTGTCCCGTGCTCCCCCAGAATGACCACACTGATACCAAACTGAGTGCGGACCCCGATCAGCATAGACCACTGCAGCCTCAGCCTCCACGACACTTGGATTACAGGCGCGCGCCACCACACACCCGGCGGGAAACTCCAACATCAATCAGCTCTTTGACAGTCATTCTGACTTAATGTGACTTCATACAAACGCCATAACTCATTTAATCTTTTTTCATTTTTGTTTCCTGGCTAGTCATAATAATACTAAGCAAAGAGCTCAGTTATTTCAATACAGTTGAAAAAAATACTGTAAATGCAAATATGTCTATTCATGATTAAAATTAATTTTAATCTCAAGAAGATAGTCTTGTTTTTTATTCATTTCAAATCATTGTATCCGTTAATATTTTTTTACATATTCATTTTTATGTATAAAAGTAAACCCAATCAATCTTTGTTCTTCAGATTTTGCACAGACTCAGACTTATTCCTGGACTATCGACCAAGCTTAAATGTATTTGATTAAGATTCATCTTGTGTATCTCAGTCAAACCAATGATGTGGCGTTTAGAACATTATCACTTTTTCTTGCAACTAAGGACATTTTTACTGTGTTCTATATACTATACATGTTATACGATGCACTGTACTGTAGTGCATGATGTACCGTTTTTACAGGACAGTAACCATGTGTGATAAACATGTCTGAACATTATCCTCAAACATATTAAATTATAAACAGTTTAACATAGTCTTACAACAGAAAATGAACCCAACATAAAACAATGACGTGAATAAAAAATATTTTAAAAAGTTCAGGTTAAACATAGAGGTCTGCTATTTAGAAGCAATGAAGTAAAACATTTTACTTCATCAAATTGTTTTGATACATTCCTAATATATGGTGTTTTTTTTTTTCTAAAGAGGCCAAATATATCTGAATGCAGAGAAAGGACATCACAGCATAAGGAAACACACTGTAAGAAAATACTGTTTTAAATAAATGTGATTTCTAATCAGTCTTTGCTCTTTGCTTTTGGTATTTTCACACAGTTTCTGAAGTGTTTTATTTTTTCTATCACAAATGTGTTTTTCTTCTTCTCTTCAGCACGGCTAAAAAGTGTCCCCGTGACCCCTATGAGGAGAGCTGTCCATCATCTTTAGTCTAAACCCGGCTGCCAAACTCATTTTGGTTCAGGGCCACACATCAACGCGTCTGATCTCAAGTGGGCCGGACCAGTAATATAGCCTGATTAAAACTCTGCTGTGATGGTCTCATCAACACCCTAATAAAAGACACAGTGTGTAATATCGGTGATGTTGGTGCTTTCATCAAAAATGACTGGATTCTGTCCTTATTTGGCTGCCCAAGTCTCCTGAGAGATCTTGTATCTACAATCATAATCTTTGACACACTTGTTAGCAAAGGTCAAATGACTGGGACTGGTGGTTCTGATGGGGATTTGATCTCACAAGCAGTGATGGATAAACTTTTGATCCCGATTGAGCCCCAGACTCCAGCCTTACTGATTCATGCTTTGATGGGCTCAGTTACTCCTTGAGTCACTGTGCGTACTGTGGACATCAAAGTAATCAAAGTGTCCAGTAATCACACTGAACTCATGAGGTTTTTGTTGTAGAGTCTTTAGAACCCTAGGTTATTCTCGATTTTTCCATGGCTTTGTAGGCATGTACCTCATACTGACTGGGCTTCTGGCCAGTGCCATCCTGGAGCCCTTTTTGTTTAATGAATTCTTTCAGTGCTGTGGCTTTACGTTCTACTGTTAAGACTCATTCACCTGACCCTCCAATCATCAGACCTCAGTAACTTTTTCCCCCCCCTGTTATCATGACCTAGGAGCTGTGTTCAGTAAGGTCCAAGCCAAGTCCCTGCCTCCCCGTCGCCACTACGACTCTGCTATAGACCTCCTGCCAGGGGCACAAGCCCCCTTGCAAGGGTCATATCTATCCCCTCTCCCGCCCTGAACAGGAGGCTATGGAGGAGCGCATCCAGGAGAGTTGAGAATCATCCGTCCCTCTTCATCACCTACTGGGGCGGGTTTCTTACTTTGTGGGCAAGCGCAATGGTGGTTTACGGCCCTGCATTGACTACAGGGGCCTGAATAATATCACTGCTCGAATCACTTATCTGTTACCTCTGTTTACAGACTGCTTTTGACTTCGTTCATAGTGTTTATGCTGAACTTGGGTGGTCATCAGCTTTGTGCCCTTTTCTTTCTTTCTCCACCATTCCAGCCTGCCTGCACTTGTGACTTTTCCACACTTTTACTCTGAACTACTGACCCTCTATACTTTAATCCCTCAACCTTCATATTTTTCTTCCTGTTAATATTTCTCTTCCACTTGGATCGCTCTCATCCCCACTGATGTACTTACTCTTAGTGCAGCTGAATGTCTTCTCTATCAACATCATCAAAGGAACTATTGCATCTGTAGTGCTCTTTCTTGACATAAAACCATACTGTTTCTCACAAATCTGCACTTCTGGTCCTATTCTTGTTTCAACTACACTTTTTTTTGCACCTTCATTTTATGGCTCAACTGTATTCCTCTGTCGTTGCCACAACTCTGCCAGTCTCTCTTATTCTTAAAATCACTTCTCCATTCTTATCTTCACACCACCTAAGATGCTGTTTAACAATCCTGTCAGACTCCACTGACATTTCTCCCAAACACTTGCATACCTCCATAGATACAGTAGAGTTCAAAAGTTTCAAGGTCACTCCGGCAATTTTGTCTTCCATGAAAAGTTGAGCTTTTATTTACCAATGAGTTGTACAATGAATAGAAAATGTAGTCAAGACAATGACAAGGTTGGACATGTTTATTTTTCTCCTTCAAACTTTGCTTTTGCTAAAGAATCTTCCATTCCTCCACAAACCTTTGACAGTTTAACTTTTGAGGTATCTCTAGAGAAATTTTACTCAGCTCTTCTGGCGGCCCCTTCCACAAGTTGAATTGGCTAGATGGGCACTTCTTGCATACCATACAGTCAAGCTGCTTCCATAACAGCTCAATAGGGTTTAGGTCTGGTGATTGCACTGACCACTCCATTACAAATAGAATACCAGCTCCCAGCTCTTTTTCTAGATAGTTCTTGCTCAATTTCAAAGTGTGGTTTGGGTCATTGTCCTGTTATAAGATGAAATTTGCTTCAATCAAGTGTTGTCCACAGAACATTTGCAAAATAGAGTGATATCCTACCTTTATTTAAAGTTTTTTTTTTTTTTTTTTTTCTGAACAAATGACCCAGCTTACCAGCACCAAAGCATCCCCAGGTCATGCCGTATCCCACATTGGTTGACAAATGCCAATGTTATGGCCCCAGCCGTATTTGTATTTTCTTTATATTGTGTATGTTATTTCTGTCAGTCAGTGGGACCTCTTTTGTTTTTGTAGATCTTTGTGGGTTTCTGTGTGTCTCTTTAATTTGTTTCGGTGTGGTGCTCCGGCCTCCATTGGACCTTAGCTGATGGAGGCCGCTTTAATAGCACCGTGTGGACCTCCAGCTGGTGAGAAGGGAACCTGACTGCAACTAGTCTCTTCTGTGGCTGGTGCTCTTTTCCCACTTGATTGTGTTTGTGGTGCATTTTACAGTTTTGTGTTGAGGTCCACTCTGTCTGTAGTTTGTTTATTATGTTGTAAAGTGAAGCTGTAGGGTGGAACTGCACTTTTCTTTAGTGCACATGTTCTCCTGTTTATGTTAGACTAGGGAGGTTAGAGTTTTGTCATTGTTTCCCTTTTCTTTCATAAACAGGTAAGATGTTTTTGTTTTCAGATAGGTGGGGGTTTTGTTTGTTGTTTTGGCCTTGGTTCTCCCTGAAGCCTTTTGCTTCACTTTTGTTTTTATTTTATGATGTAAATACATTTATTTTATGGAAATGTCTTTTTTGGTGTTCTTTTTTTATAATATATATTATTTACTTTGATGTTACGCTCCACCCATTCCCTTAGACAGAAAGGGGCGTAACAGGCAATGACAATGTTCTTCTGTGTCATTCAAACACCCCAAACTTGTATTTGTCCGTCCACAACACCTATTTTCCAATCTACCTCTGTCCAATGTCTGTGTTCTTTGTCCTTTTAAATCTTTTCTTTTGTTGGCCACTCAGATATGGCTTTTTCTTTGCTTTCTCTACTCTGGCCTGAAGGCAGCATCCGGTCACCTCTTCACTTCGATGTGCACTGGCTGAGGCACGATCCCAAGTGACCCTTGTCGTGATTGACAGTGGCATTTTGTGGTCACTATTTAGTGAAGCTGCCAGTTGAAAACCTGTGAGGCATCTATTCTCAAACTGGAAACTCAAATGTTCTCATCTTCTTGCTCAGTTGTGCAGCGGGGCCTCTTACATGAAAGTTTCTTTTTTCTGGCTTTTTGAGCGTTTAATATACCTCACGAATGTGATGCTCCAGAAACTCAACCTACTCAAAGGAAGGTCAGTTTTATAGCTTCTCTTACAGCCAAACTCTTTTCAGTTGTGCTGACATGATTGCATAAGGGTTTCTAGTCATCTGCTAGCCTTCTGACTCAATGGGCAAGCACAACGTACCATCACAACACTGGAGTGATATTTGTGGAAATGGGCCTCTCATCAATAATGCAATAAAAACCAGGCATTTTCAGTTGGAATAGTATTTTTTTTTTTTATGATTTACCACATTAGTAATGTGTAGAGTGTATTTTTGATTAGTTTAAAGTTATCTATGGAAAAAAAGGGCTTTTCTTTCAAAAATAGGAAAATTTCTGAGTATCCTAAAACTTTTGAACAGTATATTATTAGGACCTAATGCCTTTCCACTCTTCATCCTCTTCAATGCCCCCCTTACTTCACCCTTCCTCATCTTTGTTACTTCCTGCTCTACAAAAGTCACATCTAACCTTTGTTCTTTCTCATTTTCTTGATTCATCAACTCTTCAAAGTCCTCTTTCCATTACACTACTGACACCTGTCAATACATTACCATCCCTATTTTTAATTACCCTAACCTTCTGCATGTCCATCCCATCTCTGTCTCTTTGCCTTGCTAATCTGAATAGATCATTTTCTCCCTCTTTACTACCCAACCTAGCATACAATTCATCATAAGCCCCTTGTTTGGCCTTTGACACCTCTACTTTCACCTTACGCTGCATCTCTCTGTATTTCTATCTACTTTCTTCAGTCCTCTCAGTGGCTAACTTCTTCTTAGCTAGCCCCTTACTCCATTAACTTTCCTGCAGCTTCTCATTCCACCACCAGTCGTCTTCTCAACATGTCCTGATGACACACCAAGTACACTCCTACCTGTCTCCCCCGATCACATTAGCTGTAGTTATCCAGTCATCAGGGATACCTCGTGACCACCCACAACTGCTTTCAACTGCTTCTTTTTTTCTTAATCTTTTTTTATTGTCTTTTCAACATTTATCTAACAAACAAACATAGCAGCACAACACTGATCCACAGTCACAAAGATTCTTGCAGCAATGCTAACCAAACAAAGTTCTTTCTCACAGGTTTAAAAAAATACCAATTTGGAGGAAAAAAAAGAAAAAGAAACATATAATACTGATTAATGTTGTCAGTATAGAGGCTGTATTGAGAAGAAGCAGATGCACATGCTCACATGCACCCGGAGTTCTGCTGTGTTTCAACAGATGGAGCTGAGAGGCCAAAGGTTGATGTTTCAGTGATGTCATGCTGGAGGCTGCTCTGACAGACTCATGCTCACATTCTCTACAAGCATCCTCACCTTTTCAACCTCTAACATCTGTTTACATCCATCTGTCAAAGTTCCCAGCCAGCAGCTTCTGACTCTTCATTTAGAGCCTAAGTCATTGATCAGGGATCTGTGTCCAACACTTGCTGCTGCAACTTCCTCATACGTCCTTTTTCTCTCTTCTTGGATCTGTTGGAGCTGAAAGTCTCTGGATTGAAGGACTGTAACAAAGAAGGACTGGAAGATCCTCTCCTAAAAACTGTGATGAAGACATTACAGAATTAGGGTGTTAAAATTCTCCCATGATTCAGTGCTGTTTTAAAAAGCCTGAGCAGAAAGAGGACAGTGACTTTTTCTGCTGTTGTGCAGAAACATCATTTGGTTAAGATGCGCTGCAGGGTGATGTTTGACCTTCACACATCTGAACTTCTTTACTGAAGCAGCTGCATGTTGTCCTGAATCTTCCTGATTGCTTTTCTCTGTTTTCTTCTGGACTCTTCTGATCTGCTGCTATTTTAATATATCATTTTCCACTTAATGAAATAAAAAGCCACCCATTCCCCCCCCCTTTCTGCTGTCAGCAATAATACAAATTGTAATTACAGCATAATATCAAGATATATACACAAATATGTTTAGACAATAAAAAGGCAGAAGGAAAAATTGTAACAGCAAAAATTAATTAAGAAACAATTAGGAATGGTCAGGATATAGCACTGAAATGAGTAACAAGGACGTAAAACAACAGAAAAAAAAGGTCATTCTGTCACTTTTGTTGATGGGTGACTGACAAAAGTTAAAAAGGGCTTCCATACAAAGTCAAATTTTTGTTCAGTGTGTCTTATTTTCTCTAATTTTCTTAAATGAAATAATACATCTTTAATCCAATGGTAAATTGTGGGTGGAGCTGTGTCTTTGCATTTGTAGAAAACTATAACTATCTGACCCCCTGAAGGCAGAGGTAACCATTCATCACTAATCCCAAACAGAATTTTCAACTTTAATTTATTAAAGTTTTCCTTAAAAAGGTAGCAAATTCCCTTGTCACAGTCATTCCAAGATAAAGTTGTGGCTTGTAATCTTAAAAGGAACATGATTTTCCTCCAAAGTAGATTCAGACCATAGACTGTATGATTCAGACAGATTGAGTGAGTACCATAGCAGAAGAAGTGGCACATAGAAGCTTAATCCAAGATAAGAAGCAGCTGCCAAATCCAAATCTATGCAGGGTTTCAAAAATATATTCCCACTTAAGCCTGTCAAATGCCTTTCTAGCATCCATTGGAAGGAGACACTCAGCTTCACTGACACAAAGGGTTTATAAAATGTTAAATAGTCTTCGGATACAGAAAAAGTAGAAATAGAAAAAATTAAGGAAAAAGAGATTCTGGAAGAAGGACGAGTGATCCAGTCATCCCCAGAGGAAGAGAGCAGTGATTTTTTTTAAAGTTAAATTTGCAAGAATGCTTGTTTTTCCAACATATCCTGCTATGTAGTATTCTAACTGGCAGGATAACCTGAACCAGCTGTAGAATGGCCCATATCTGGAAAAACAGCAACACACTGGCCTCTAGGAGCCTGAGTTTCCCAATCATGTGTGAAGCCAGGTAGATCAGATTCGGTGCCAGGAGCAGAACAACCAACACCACAGTTCAAGAGGTGAATAAAACATTCATTGTCCACAGGTTCAGTCTTTTTAAAATTTTCCACCTCCACAGTGATCAGAGGAGCACATTGTCCGAACCCAGTCTAAAAAGGGAATCACACAAAACCAATAAAACCCCGAACAGGTAAATAGTAGTTGATGGTTTAGCTGTAATGAAAACAGCAGATAGATCATAAATACCACTAAAATACAATTTTAAAATTATTAACAATAATTATTGTCCAGTGTCTATGAGGTGTTGTAGAGTGTAATAGCTGGAAATACTTAGGACATTTTGTGAAAGCTCTCCTTCCTTCAGTGAAGTGTTAAAGTCTCTGACTGAAGGAGCTCCTCAGTGCGGAGGATGATGAAGATGGTTAGGATTGTCCATGAGAGATTCCATTTTCAAAAACATCCTCCTCTAACCTACAAGAGTAACAGAATCTTGGAGGAATCCAAGAACAGAGCCAGATCTTCTCACCCATTTGTTGACCCTCCCCAGTTCTTTCAATAAACAAAAAAGCAACAATCCCCCTCCCCTCACACACACATACAGGCAACGCATACACACGCGCACACATACATTTTTCCAAAGGCATTTTGTTGTTGCCAAGTAACAACAAACCACTTCAAACAAAAAAGTGTGGAAAATTGTCCAAAGAGGAGTAGCAGGCATTTTCACTACATCACATCCATGTCTGTCCAAACAGGTTAACAACTAAGAGAATCATGATACAACCCCACTCACTTATTTTCTATACCTGTTTTGTCCCTTTCTGGGTCATGGGGTTGCTGGAGCCTAACCTGGCCACTCATGAGCAGAGACACCCCTTGACAGATCACTAGTCTGTCGCAGGGCCACAATCACACACCCATCCGCACATAGGGAGAATTTAGAATGATCAATTACCCTATGAAGCATGTTTTTAGGTGGAGGAAGCTGGAGTCCATGGAGAAACCCACGCATGCATGGGGAGAAAATGGCAAAGGCCCCCATTGATGACACTGTTTCTGTTATGAGGTGAAACCTCCTTCTTTTTTTTGTGTGGTTTTATTTGCATGCTTTGTTTTGGGTTTTGTGTTTGTTCACCTCTGAGACAGACTCCCAGATTGGACACACCTGTGTCCAATCAGTAAGGTGACAAGCCTGCCATAAAGCTGGCAACCGGCAGTGTGAGAGGGGAGCTGGAACTGATTGCAAGAGACAAGCAGTCAAGGCGGTGCAGTGGCCGGTGGGGTTGGAGCAGAAATAGTCTTCTCCAGAATGAATGAATAAGAACACAGTACATTCATAAATTGTCTTCAAAATATGTTCACATTTATTGGTTTTTACTTCAGCAAACTGGTGACATAATTGGCGAATGACAGTAGTTCGCCTCCAGACCAGGTGGTGGCGGTAATGCAACCATCTTTAGTTTGTCATCCGCCATATAAACACCCGAAGAAGAAGGGCGACCAAAAAGTATTGAGCATGGAGTCCGAATCGCTTTTGAAATCCAGGCCACTATATGGTCCGCACTATATATTTTTTAGTAGTAGGGGTTAGGGCATGAATTTGGACACAGGGCAGGTGAAAATAAAATGACAACTCAATTCTCCAAACGGCTTTTTTTTCTTCACATTCGCTTTCATTTGCAGTGTTACAATAATTATGAAATTGCAATCAAAATGCGTACAAACCTCAATTGTAGCAAAGGAAAACTATGTTCAGCTCCAGAGAAATGAATGGTTGCTGTGTTTACACTACATCAAATGTATACATGTTTGTTCAGCTGACTCGCAATATTTCTATTAATCAAAGCAAAAACTTTCAAACTCTAAACTATTATCCGAGCTGGCACAGTGGATTTATCTCAATATGAAATTACACATTTAATAAAAAGCTTTGACTGGTATTACTTTTATTGCTTTGAAGGAGGAAAAAAAACCACAAAGAAGAGAGGCTCCCAGCTGCAGATGAACTGATTTAACGCGTCTGCATCTTGATTCATTTCCAAACAATGCTGCACTTGAAGATCTCCTGGACAGAACTCAATGGGACTCATCATGGTCGTCGTCTGATCTGCTGGAAAACAAAGCTTCAGGAGGTCTTTCCAGACATTTTACATCTCCTTCTGGAACACCTTGTAAATGTTCATAAATATAAATTCAATGAAGTAAAACTCAAGAACCATCCTGCTGCAACTTGATATCAGCCGACCGAAGTTTTCTTCATGATTCCATCATATATAAAACATTAAGAACTTGAAAGAGCACCAGTTTTAAATAAACTTTATTTTGTTTAAAACTACAACTGCTGTCAAAAAAGTAGTAAAAATAAACATCAACAGAAAGCTAAAAGAATTAAAGACTGAAAAAGAATTAAAAGGAGAATTTCTGCCTGCAGCCCCGTCTTCCCCTTTGCCTCCATCCTTCTTTATAGTTGATACATGCATCTAAAGAAAAAGGTCAACAGATCACTTAACATGGGCATAGTTAACAAAAAAAATATCTCAATTGCCAAGGAAACCAAACTTTACTTTAGTTGATTTTTGGGGATGTCCTGATCCAATCACATGTCAGAAATCAGCCCCGATCACATGGTTGATGACTTGATCGGCAGTGGATGCTGTCTCCCGCTCAGTGATTGTTTTTTTTATTTCATTTTTGTTTTGACCAGCGCTTCATATTTCAAGCTTATATTCTGGATAATTGCTCCACTTGAAGTCTGCATGTCATAAACGTAACACGACAATTGGTTGCCCTAAAGCGCAGCAGAATCATAGGTATATAATCAAACAATCATCTCTGACGTCACGTCTCTTTCATGGGCGCAGCCATATTGGCTGAAGTTAACTCTGCCTAACTTGGACGTTTTATGTATGGAGAAAAGAGGCAGGACCAATATATGTCGTTTTTCCCTTTGTTTTTTGGTCCACGCCCGACGACTTGTGCCAGTCTGCTGTTCCTACATGCTAATGCGGCTAATAGCTTTAGCTAAAGTCTCCAGCTTAGCAACACAGCGCTGGACTAATATTTACATAATGAATCATGATGTAAATCAGCATCTTTGTTTTTTTGGAGGAATACTGCAGACAGACAGTAAAAGTCTTTACAGTTCTTTACAGTTCTGCTTGTCCTTACTGTTAAAGTGTTTTGTGCACACAAATACATTGCTGGGATAATCTGTTTTTTTTTTGCGTGGCTGTTCCTTTTACGTTGTGTGTATTCGGTTGAACCTCTAAGTTTTGAATAGGTTTTATTAATTTTATTATTGATTAATTAATAATATTGTTATGTATTTTTATGTAATATTATGTAATGCACCTTGGGTTTTCAATTGAGGGAAAGGCGCTATACAAATAAATAGAGTATATTGAAAAGATGTCCTGTCCTCTCCCTTTGCCATTGCTCCTACCAGATGGTTATTTGTGGCTGTTTTTTGCAAATTCTACAGTCTTGAAATGTCAGAATGCATATCATTTACAGTGGGAGATTTTTTTCCTTCAGGCTTTAACTGCCTGTTGCAGTTATAGTAAAAAGCAGAACCCTCTTGTGGACTCTAGAATGAAAACCTTTTCTTCCTCCCACACCAAACACTCACACACCCAGGCAGTGAGAACAAACAGTAGCCCAGGACAGGAACAATAAGACACACCACCCACCACCAATGCAGTAAAAAAAGCAAAAAAAGATTCATTTATTATCCTAACATTTACAACATGAATACATCTCTACACACCCTAACTAAACCACTCTGACATCTGTTCTTTTTTTCAGAAAAATCTCATTAAACCTTTCTTTGTGTTTAGCAGCTTCTAAGCTGCTTGAACCACTTGCCAGTAGCGCCTTTGGTTTAAATGTAGTTTTTTTGCGAGATTTTGTAACTTCAACAAAAATCACTTGGAGGAGGATTTTTGTCAAATACAGTTTGCTTCAACAGACCATTTTCTGAGAAAAGCAAAGTAGTAAAAAAAATAATTTTTCAAGCAGACTGATGCTTTTATTTTATTGAAATCCTTCTCCACATATTCAAAATATTTCCTGATCAGTATGATGCATAATTATGGAAAGAATTAGATAGTTTTTAATTTTTAAAACTTCACCAAAATGTATCTGTAAAGGATAAAAAAACATTGTTTTAGTCTCAGACATTTTTTTAGAGAAACTGAAAGCTTGAAAACGATCAAAGCACCCCGTTTTTAAAAGGCACCGGGGTTTAGATACTCAGCTCTGAACTCCACTCAGAGACAACATGGAAGCTTTCTTTTACTACACAGTTGTGTTGTAGAAATGGCAACAACAGTTTAACAAAAGCCTTTCAAAAACATCAGAAAATGTAAACAATTTTTATTGGAAAATTTTAAAAAGTTGTTGTATTTTTCAAAGCCTTAATGTCTCTTAGAAGGAGAAACACAAAATCATCACATCAAGAAAAATCTGTGAGCAGGCATAAACTCCAGCCTGTTGGCTAAATGCAACCCATGGGCTAAATTTGTACCGGCTTCAGCATCCTGTCATAAAAAACCACAACAACAAAATGGGCCCCCAGCACCTTCCAAGACGGTGTGTACAAAGTTTTGATTGTGATTGGCTAAATTATATATAAGCCATTATGATCCTGTGGCAACAACTTTTTGGCTACTTGACATAAAGAGCCTTAAGGGCCAAATGAGAACGAACAGATTTATTTGCTACTGGTGGTCAAAGTAAAATTTGTGTTATTTTCCTTTTCACATGAGATTTAATTTACAGTGACCATTTATGCTTGAATAATTTGGAACATATGTGATCTCAGATCTAATGTTAACAAAAGTTTTTTTCTTGACTGACTTTTTCTTTATTTATTTTTAATATAAAATTCACAGTAATTTGGGTAAAATATATTAAGATGTATTTCTGTTCACTGTGAAGACATAAAAGTTTTGCATTGCAAAACATTCATTCATTCATTCTTCTGAACCGCTTTATCCCTTCAGGAGCACGGGACTGCCGGAGCCTAACCCGGCTACTCATGGGCAATGGCAGGGGACACCCTGGACTGGTCGCCAGTCTGTCGCAGGGGCGCATTGCAAACAATTCTCATGAAACAGTTTATTTGCACTGAGCATCTGCAAAAGGTTATTATAAGGGTTCAAAGCATGGAGGCCGATTGGTTTTTTTTACCTTCACTCTTTTCTCTCCTCACCTCAAATCTGACCCTCTGCAAAAGGTTTGGACGTCCCTGGCTTAGGGCTTCTTGCTGTCCCGGACTGTTTACAGCTACGCACACTAGGGGCCACTGTTTTGCTAGAAATGCATCATGTGCCGAGTTGTTGCCCACCTGTCCTCTAATAAGATTTTCTGTAATATATATGACTTACTAGGTTTTATTCTTGTTATTCCAAAGATGAATTTGATGTACTAAAACTAAATACCACACAACAATTCACAAAATAATACTTCATTTTTGCCAAAAATAAAAATCTAAATGTTATTACTGGTGTCACAGTGCTCCATATCTGAGAGCCCCAAAGGACTTCCACCAACATATTACATTAAAAAACACCCTAAATGCCTTAGAATAACACCTCTAATATTTTACTCTCCACTTGGAAAGTGTTTTTTTTTTGTTCCCTCCTGAGCAGTCTGAAAAGTTTGTAAAGTTGCTTTTAGTTGGAAACAAATCCCATTATGTTACTCAAAATGCCATATTTGGGTGTGGGCACGTGGGTGACCCAATCTGTGAAACAAATGACCTGGGTACATGAAAAAGACATCAACACAAAAGATTGTTTTAAATATACAAAGTTTGTACAGAATTACAGTACACAAACCAGGAGATCAGAGTTTCTGTCAGTTCCAGTGTTTCTGCTGGAGAACAGGGCAGGAGGAGTGGAGTGGAGGAATGTTTCTTCCAGGTGTGGCCTGAGGTTACAACCAAAAGTTCAGGAGCAGATGCCAAACCTTTCAAACTCAAGTGCAGGAGTGTTGCAATCAGCATTT
>BOLG01000395.1:0-27838 GCA_016861445.1 Oryzias woworae
GGCGAGGTGTTTAATGTACCGGGAGACGGGCAGCTTTGTTGTGGGGTGGAGATGCTGTTTGGGTCTTGGCAGGTGCTTGAAACCAGAGCTGCATAGTCCTGGTCCACCAGCCAGTCCTTTTGTCCCCCGTACTTTGTCAGGAGGTGATGACCTCCTTCATGGGAGCAGGCCAGCGTGGATGATCTAACACAAAGGACTCTCCCTCCAGTCTTAATGGCTCCAGTGCGTGCAGAAGACGTCCTAGACAGAAGCGGCAAAGGTGATGGAGCTTCATCTTTTGAAACAACACAAAGGTAAGTAAATGTTACAAAAAAAATCTACAGTTTCTACAAGGAAAAAGAAAAACACCAACCTAAAACAGCAAATCATTTGCTCTTGTCTAAACAAACAGGAGACTCACTTTTAGCAAATAGTATTTGTTTGAATAGGTTTGGACTGGACGAGGATGTGGACTCTCAGTTGGAGCAGGCTTGGACTTGGACTTGTCTTTTGAGCTAGTTTTTCTCCTCTTTCTCTCCCTTTTTTACCTAAAGATGTCCCCTCGAGCACAGCTGGCAGTAACAGATAAAGATGCTGAGGTTGATACAAAGTCAGAGAGACCAGACTAGACTGCTCAGAAATGGCAATAATGCTTTAGAGATGGGACACAGGGTCTATACAAGCAACGACGCAAACCATAGAATTGAAACAAATTTAAATGAATTGCACCAAATCAAAGACAGATTAGCAAAAAGTAGAAGAACATTTGGAAAATGAGGGGCGGCGTGGGGCATCTTCAGACATACCAGGAGGTGGTGGAAATGCACCTCAATGGGGTGCCCCCGCCATTTAAACTACAGGAGAAGAAGAAGCACTTTGACTGTCGTGGAATATTTCTGAGATCTGGATGAGAAAGGAAAAAAATGTTCAAAACGGTTTTTACTTTACAAGCAAAAGAAATAAAAGAAATATTCTTTTTGTGGTTGCATGCAGAGAGCTCTGAAGCTGAGTAGGAAACCGACATATTTATAGAAAGGCACAAACCACCTTCATCACAGCAGCTTAACCGCACTCAGGATTCACACAGTATCTCGCACAGCGGTTTCCAGTCAGAGCTGCTCACAGTTTCTGTTTGTCTGGACGAGCAGGGTGTCTTTATAGAGATAAATACATCACAAGAAAAGCTACAATCATTTAATCATAATAAAAGTCCAGCGGGTTTTTTGCATGAAAATGAGCAAATGCAAAGTTTTACTTTTTTAAAATAATGTCTCACTGTTGATCCAAGAGAGAGAGAGAGAGAGAGAGAGAGAAGAGAGGGGAAAAGATTCACTAAGAAAAGGGTAAGTTTACAAGACAGAAAGTTTCAAGAAGCTTCTGGAACATGTCAAACAGTGTTGGTGGAGGTGTATCAGTGAATTCTGATAAAGAGAAGAGAGTGTGTCAAAAGGTGTTACTCAGGCTGTGCTTCAGCGTCTACTCTCTGGTGCAATCCCACAACTTAGCAGCACGTGTGCTTGACCTGTCCATTTCACCCCTCCACTTAGATGACCTGGTTGTCCCGTGCTCCCCCAGAATGACCACACTGATACCAAACTGAGTGCGGCCCCGATCAGCATAGACCACTGCAGCCTCAGCCTCCACGACACTTGGATTACAGGCGCGCGCCACCACACCACCGGCGGGAAACTCCAACATCAATCAGCTCTTTGGACAGTCATTCTGACTTAATGTGACTTCATACAAAACGCCATAACTCATTTAATCTTTTTTCATTTTTGTTTCCTGGCTAGTCATAATAATACTAAGCAAAGAGCTCAGTTATTTCAATACAGTTGAAAAAAATACTGTAAATGCAAATATGTATTCATGATTAAATAATTTTAATCTCAAGAAGATAGTCTTGTTTTTTATTCATTTCAAATCATTGTATCCGTTTAATATTTTTTTACATATTCATTTTTTATGTATAAAAGTAAACCCCATCAATCTTTGTTCTTCAGATTTTGCACAGACTCAGACTTATCCTGGACTATCGACCAAGCTTAAAGTATTTTGATTAAGATTCATCTTTGTGTATCTCAGTCAAACAATGATGTGGCGTTTAGAACATTATCACTTTTTCTTGCAACTAAGGACATTTTTACTGTGTTCGATATACTATACATGTTATACGATGCACTGTACTGTAGTGCATGATGTTGTACCGTTTTTACAGGACAGTATACCATGTGTGATATAAACATCCTCTGAACATTATCCTCAAACATATTAAATTATAAAACAGTTTAACATAGTCTTTACAACAGAAAAATGAACCACATAAAACAATGACGTGAATAAAAAATATTTAAAAAGTTCAGGTTAAACATAGAGGTCTGCTATTTAGAAGCAATGAAGTAAAAACATTTTACTCATCAAATTGTTTTTGATA
Source organism: Oryzias woworae (assembly GCA_016861445.1). Taxonomy (NCBI): domain Eukaryota; kingdom Metazoa; phylum Chordata; class Actinopteri; order Beloniformes; family Adrianichthyidae; genus Oryzias; species Oryzias woworae. The sequence goes on from BOLG01000395.1 coordinate 2,414, forward strand.
CATTCCTAATATAGGTGTTTTTTTTTCTAAAGAGGCCAAATATATCTGAATGCAAGAGAAAGGACATCACAGCATAAGGAAAACCACACTGTAAGAAAATACTGTTTTAAATAAATGTGATTTCTAATCAGTCTTTGCTCTTTGCTTTTGGTATTTTCACACAGTTTCTGAAGTGTTTTATTTTTTCTATCACAAATGTGTTTTTTCTTCTCTTCAGCACGGCTAAAAAGTGTCCCGTGACCCCTATGAGGAGAGCTGTCCATCATCTTTAGTCTAAACCAGGGCTGCCAAACTCATTTTGGTTCAGGCCACATTCAACGCGTCTGATCTCAAGTGGGCCGGACCAGTAATATAGCCTGATTAAAACTCTGCTGTGATGGTCTCATCAACACCCTAATAAAAAGACACAGTTTGTGTAATATCGGTGATGTTGGTGCTTTCATCAAAAATGACGGGATTCTGTCCCTTATTTGGCTGCCCAAGTCTCCTGAGAGATCTTGTATCTACAATCATAATCTTTGACACACTCGTTAGCAAAGGTCAAATGCTGGGACTGGTGGTTCTGATGGGGATTTGATCTCACAAGCAGTGATGGATAAACTTTTGATCCCGATTGAGCCCCAGACTCCAGCCTTACTGATTCATGCTTGATGGGCTCAGTTACTCCTTGAGTCACTGTGCGTACTGTGGACATCAAAGTAATCAAAGTGTCCAGTAATCACACTGAACTCATGAGGTTTTTGTTGTAGAGTCTTTAGAACCCTAGGTTATTCTCGATTTTTCCATGGCTTTGTAGGCATGTACCTCATACTGACTGGGCTTCTGGGCAGTGCCATCCTGGAGCCCTTTTTGTTTAATGAATTCTTTCAGTGCTGTGGCTTTACGTTCTACTGTAAGACTCATTCACCTGACCCTCCAACATCAGACCTCAGTAACTTTTTTCCCCCTGTGTATCATGACCTAGGAGCTGTGTTCAGTAAGGTCCAAGCCAAGTCCCTGCCTCCCCGTCGCCACTACGACTCTCTGCTATAGACCTCCTGCCAGGGGCACAAGCCCCCTTGCAAGGGTCATATCTATCCTCTCTCCCGCCCTGAACAGGGGCTATGGAGGAGCGCATCCAGGAGAGTTGAGAATCATCCGTCCCTCTTCATCACCTACTGGGGCGGGTCTTACTTTGTGGGCAAGCGCAATGGTGGTTTACGGCCCTGCATTGACTACAGGGGCCTGAATAATATCACTGCTCGAATCACTTATCTGTTACCTCTGTTACAGACTGCTTTTGACTTCGTTCATAGTGTTTATGCTGAACTTGGGTGGTCATCAGCTTTGTGCCCTTTTCTTTCTTTCTCCACCATTCCAGCCTGCCTGCACTTGTGACTTTTCCACACTTTTACTCTGAACTACTGACCCTCTATACTTTAAATCCTCAACCTTCATATTTCTTCCTGTTAATATTTCTCTTCCACTTGGATCGCTCTCATCCCACTGATGTACTTACTCTTAGTGCAGCTGAATGTCTTCTCTATCAACATCATCAAAGGAACTATTGCATCTGTAGTGCTCTTTCTTGACATAAAACCATACTGTTTCTCACAAATCTGCAATTCTGGTCCTATTCTTGTTTCAACTACATTTTTTTGCACCTTCATTTTATGGCTCAAACTGTATTCCTCTGTCGTTGCCACAACTCTGCCAGTCTCTCTTATTCTTAAAATCACTTCTCCATTCTTATCTTCACAACCACCTAGATGCTGTTTAACAATCCTGTCAGACTCCACTGACATTTCTCCCAAACACTTGCATACCTCCATAGATACAGTAGAGTTCAAAAGGTCAAGGTCACTCCGGCAATTTTGTCTTCCATGAAAAGTTGAGCTTTTATTTACCAATGAGTTGTACAATGAATAGAAAATGTAGTCAAGACAATGACAAGGTTGGACATGTTTATTTTCTCCTTCAAACTTTGCTTTTGCTAAAGAATCTTCCATTCCTCCACAAACCTTTGACAGTTTAACTTTTGAGGTAATCTAGAGAAATTTTACTCAGCTCTTCTGGCGGCCCTTCCACAAGTGAATTGGCTAGATGGGCACTTCTTGCATACCATACAGTCAAGCTGCTTCCATAACAGCTCAATAGGGTTTAGGTCTGGTGATTGCACTGACCACTCCATTACAAATAGAATACCAGCTCCCAGCTTCTTTTCTAGATAGTTCTGCTCAATTTCAAAGTGTGGTTTGGGTCATTGTCTGTTTATAAGATGAAATTGCTTCAATCAAGTGTTGTCCACAGAACATTGCAAAATAGAGTGATATCCTACCTTTATTTAAAGTTTTTTTTTTTTTTTTTTTCTGAACAAATGACCCAGCTTACCCAGCACCAAAGCATCCCCAGGTCATGCCGTATCCCACATTGGTTGACAAATGCCAATGTTATGGCCCCAGCCGTATTTGTATTTTCTTTATATTGTGTATTTATTTCTGTCAGAGTGGGACCTCTTTGTTTTTGTAGATCTTTTGGGTTTCTGTGTGTCTCTTAATTTGTTTTCAGGTGTGGTGCTCCGGCCTCCATTGGACCTTAGCTGATGGAGGCCGCTTTAATAGCACCGTGTGGACTCCAGCTGGTGAGAAGGGAACTGACTGCAACTAGTCTCTTCTGTGGGCCTGGTGCTCTTTTCCCCACTTGATTGTGTTTGTGGTGCATTTTACAGTTTTGTGTTGAGGTCCACTCTGTCTGTAGTTTGTTTAGTTATGTTGTAAGTGAAGCTGTAGGGTGAACTGCACTTTTCTTTAGTGCACATGTTCTCCTGTTTATGTTAGACTAGGGAGGTTAGAGTTTTGTCATTGTTTTCCCTTTTCTTTCATAAACAGGTAAGATGTTTTTGTTTTCAGATAGGTGGGGGTTTTGTTTGTTGTTTTGGCCTTGGTTCTCCCTGAAGCCTTTTGCTTCACTTTTGAGTTTATTTTATGATGTGTAAATACATTATTTTATGGAAATGTCTTTTTGGTGTTCTTTTTTTTAATATATATTATTTTACTTTGATGTTACGCTCCACCCATTCCCTAGACAGAAAGGGGCGTAACAGGCAATGACAATGTTCTTCTGTGTCATTCAAACACCCCAAACTTGTATTTGTCCGTCCACAACACCTATTTTCCAATCTACCTCTGTCCAATGTCTGTGTTCTCTTTTGTCCTTTTAAATCTTTTCTTTTGTTGGCCAGTTCTCAGATATGGCTTTTTCTTTGCTACTCTGGCCTGAAGGCTAGCATCCCGAAGTCACCTCTTCACGTCGATTCGACTGGCATTTTGTGGGCACTATTTAGTGAAGCTGCCAGTTGAAAACCTGTGAGGCATCTATTTCTCAAACTGGAAACTCAATGTTCTCATCTTCTTGCTCAGTTGTGCAGCGGGGCCTCTTACATGAAAGTTCTCTTTTCTGGCTATTTTGAGCGTTTAATATACCTCACGAATGTGATCCAGAAACTCAACCTACTCAAAGGGAAGGTCAGTTTTATAGCTTCTCCTTACAGCCAAACTCTTTTCAGTTGTGCTGACATGATTGCATAAGGGTTTCTAGTCATGCTAGCCTTCTGAATCAATGGGCAAGCACAACGTACCATCACAACACTGGAGTGATATTTGTTGGAAATGGGCCTCTCATCAATAATGCAATAAAAACCAGGCATTTTCAGTTGGAATAGTATTTTTTTTTTTTATGATTTAACCACATTAGTAATGTGTAGAGTGTATTTTTGATTAGTTTAAAGTATCTATGGAAAAAAAGGGCTTTTCTTTCAAAAATAGGAAAATTTCTGAGTATCCTAAAACGTTTGAACAGTATATTATCAGGACCTAATGCCTTTCCACTCTTCATCCTCTTCAATGCCCCCCCTTACTTCACCCTTCCTCATCTTGTTACTTCCTGCTCTACAAAAGTCACATCTAACCTTTGTTCTTTCTCATTTTCTTGATTCATCAACTCTTCAAAGTCCTCTTTCCATTACACTACTGACACCTGTCATACATTACCATCCCTATTTTTAATTACCCTAACCTTCTGCATGTCAATCCCATCTCTGTCTCTTTGCCTTGCTATCTGAATAGATCATTTTCTCCCTCTTTACTACCCAACTAGCATACAATTCATCATAAGCCCCTTGTTTGGCCTTTGACACCTCTACTTTCACCTTACGCTGCATCTCTCTGTATTTCTATCTACTTTCTCAGTCCTCTCAGTGGCTAACTTCTTCTTAGCTAGCCCCTTACTCCATTAACTTTCCTGCAGCTTCTCATCCACCACCAGTCGTCTTCTCAACATGTCATGATGACACACCAAGTACACTCCTACCTGTCTCCCCGACACATTAGCTGTAGTTATCCAGTCATCAGGGATAACCTCGTGACCACCCACAACTGCTTTCAACTGCTTCTTTTTTTCTTAATCTTTTTTTATTGTCTTTTCAACATTTATCTAACAAACAAACATAGCAGCACAACACTGATCCACAGTCACAAAGATTCTTGCAGCAATGCTAACCAAAAACAAAGTTCTTTCTCACAGGGTTTAAAAAAATACCAATTTGGAGGAAAAAAAAAGAAAAAGAAACATATAATACTGATTAATGTTGTCAGTATAGAGGCTATTGAGAAGAAGCAGATGCACATGCTCACATGCACCCGGAGTTCTGCTGTGTTTTCAACAGATGGAGCTGAGAGGCCAAAGGTTGAGTTGTTTCAGTGATGTCATGCTGGAGGCTGCTCTGACAGACTCATGCTCACATTCTCTACAAGCATCTCACCTTTTCAACCTCTAAACATCTGTTTACATCCATCTGTCAAAGTTCCAGCCAGCAGCTTCTGACTCTTCATTTAGAGCCTAAGTCATTGATCAGGGATTGTGTCCAACACTTGCTGCTGCAACTTCCTCATACGTCCTTTTTCTCTCTTCTTGGATCTGTTGGAGCTGAAAGTCTCTGGATTGAAGGACTGTAACAAAGAAGGACTGGGAAGATCCTCTCCCTAAAACTGTGATGAAGACATTACAGAATTAGGGTGTTAAAATTCTCCCATGATTCAGTGCTGTTTTAAAAGCCTGAGCAGAAAGAGGACAGTGACTTTTTCTGCTGTTGTGCAGAAACATCATTTGGTTTAAGATGCAGCTGCAGGGTGATGTTTGACCTTCACACATCTGAACTTCTTTACTGAAGCAGCTGCATGTTGTCCTGAATCTTCCTGATTGCTTTTCTCTGTTTCTTCTGGACTCTTCTGATCTGCTGCTATTTTATATATATCATTTTCCACAATGAAATGAAAAAACAGCCACCCATTCCCCCCCCTTTCTGCTGTCAGCAATAATACAATTGTAATTACAGCATAATATCAAGATATATACACAAATATGTTTAGACAATAAAAAGGCAGAAGGAAAAAATTGTAACAGCAAAAATTAATTAAGAAACAATTAGGAATGGTCAGGATATAGCACTGAAATGAGTAACAAGGACGTAAAACAACAGAAAAAAAAGGTCATTCTGTCACTTTTGTTGATGGGTGACTGACAAAAGTTAAAAAGGGCTTCCATACAAAGTCAAATTTTTGTTCAGTGTGTCTTATTTTCTCTAATTTTCTTAAATGAAATAATACATCTTTAATCCAATGGTAAATTGTGGGTGGAGCTGTGTCTTTGCATTTGTAGAAAAAGCTATAACTATCTGACCCCCTGAAGGCAGAGGTAACCATTCATCACTAATCCCAAACAGAATTTTCAACTTTAATTTATTAAAGTTTCCTTAAAAAGGTAGCAAATTCCCTTGTTTCACGTCATTCCAAGATAAAGTTGTGGCTTGTAATCTAAAAGGAAATTGATTTTTCCTCCAAAGTAGATTCAGACCATAGACTGTATGATTCAGACAGATTGAGTGAGTACCATAGCAGAAGAAGTGGCACATAGAAGCTTAATCCAAGATAAGAAGCAGCTGCCAAATCCAAATCTATGCAGGGTTTCAAAAATATATTCCCACTTAAGCCTGTCAAATGCCTTTCTAGCATCCATTGGAAGGAGACACTCAGCTTCACTGACACAAAGGGTTTATAAAATGTTAAATAGTCTTCGGATACAGAAAAAGTAGAAAGTAGAAAAAATGTAGAGGAAAAAGAGAAATTCTGGAAGAAGGACGAGGTGATCCAGGTAATCCCCAGAGGGAAGAGAGCAGTGATTGTTTTAAAGTTTAAAGTTGCAAGAATGCTTGTTTTCCAACATATCCTGCTATGTAGTATTCTAACTGGCAGGATATACCTGAACCAGCTGTTTGAAGGGCAACATATCTGGAAAAACATGCAACACACTGGCCTCTAGGAGCCTGGAGTTTCCCAATCATGTGTGAAGCAGGTAGATCAGATTCTGTGCAAGGAGCAGAACAACCAGACACCACAGTTCAAGAGGGTGAATAAAACATTCATTGTCCACAGGTTCAGTCTTTTTAAAAATTTTCCACTCCACAGTGATCAGAGGAGCACATTGTCCGAACCCAGTCTAAAAAGGGAATCACACAAAACCAATAAAACCCCGAACAGGTAAATAGTAGTTGATGGTTTAGCTGTAATAAAAACAGCAGATAGATCATAAATACCACTAAAATACAATTTTAAAAATTATTAACAATAATTATTGTCAAGTGTCTATGAGGTGTTGTAGAGTGTAATAGCTTGGAAATACTTAGGACATTTTGTGAAAGCTCTCCTTCCTTCAGTGAAGTGTTAAAGTCTCTGACTGAAGGAGCTCCTCAGTGCGGAGGATGATGAAGATGGTTAGGATTGTCCATGAGAGATTCCATTTTCAAAAACATCCTCCTCTAACCTACAAGAGTAACAGAATCTTGGAGGAATCCAAGAACAGAGCCAGATCTTCTCACCCATTTGTTGACCCTCTCCCAGTTCCTTTCAATAAACAAAAACAGCAACAATCCCCCTCCCCTCACACACACATACAGGCAAACGCATACACACGCGCACACATACATTTTTCCAGAGGCATTTTGTTGTTGCCAAGTAACAACAAACCACTTCAAACAAAAAAGTGGTGGAAAATTGTCCAAAGAGGAGTAGCAGGCATTTCACTACATCACATCCATGTCTGTCCAAACAGGTTAAAAACAATTAGAGAATCATGATACAACCCCACTCACTTATTTTCTATACTGTTTTGTCCCTTTCTGGGTCAGGGGTTGCTGAGCCTAACCTGGCCAATCATGAGCAGGAGACACCCCTGACAGATCACTAGTCTGTCGCAGGGCCACAATCACACACCATCCGCACAAGGGAGAATTTAGAATGATCAATTAACCTATGAAGCATGTTTTTAGGTGGAGGAAGCTGGAGTCCATGGAGAAAACCCACGCATGCATGGGGAGAAAATGCAAGGCCCCCATTGATGACACTGTTTCTTGTTATGAGGTGAAACTCCTTCTTTTTTTTGGTGGTTGTTTATTGGCATGCTTTTGTTTGGGTTTTGTGTTTGTTTCACCTCTGAGACAGACTCCCAGATTGGACACACCTGGTGTCCAATCAGTAAGGTGACAGCCTGCCATAAAGCTGGCACCGGCAGTTGTGAGAGGGGAGCTGGAACTGATTGCAAGAGACAGCAGTCAAGGCGGTGCAGTGGCCGGTGGGGTTGGAGCAGAAAGAGTCTTCTCCAGAATGAATGAATAAGAACACAGTACATTCATAAATTGTCTTCAAAATATGTTCACATTTATTAGGTTTTTACTTCAGCAAACTGGTGACATAATTGGCGAATGACAGTAGTTCGCCTCCAGACCAGGTGGTGGCGGTAATGCAACCATTCTTTAGTTTGTCATCCGCCATATAAACACCCGAAGAAGAAGGGCGACCAAAAAGTATTGAGCATGGAGTCCGAATCGCTTTTGAAATCCAGGCGACTATATGGTCCAGCACTATATAGTTTTTAGTAGTTAGGGGTTAGGGCATGAATTTGGACACAGGGCAGGTGAAAATAAAATGACAACTCAATTCTCCAAACGGCTTTTTTTCTTCACATTCGCTTTCATTTGCAGTGTTACAATAATTATGAAATTGCAATCAAAATGGCGTACAAACCTCAATTGAGCAAAGGAAAACTATGTTCAGCTCCAGAGAAATGAATGGTTGCTGTGTTTACACTACATCAAATGTATACATGTTTTGTTCAGCTGACTCGCAATATTTCTATTAATCAAAGCAAAAACTTTCAAACTCTAAACTATTATCCCGAGCTGGCACAGTGGATTTATCTCAATATGAATTACACATTTAATAAAAAGCTTTTGACTGGTATTACTTTTATTGCTTTGAAGGAGGAAAAAAAAACCACAAAGAAGAGAGGCTCCCAGCTGCAGATGAACTGATATTAAACGCGTCTGCATCTTGATTCATTTCCAAACAATGCTGCACTTGAAGATCTCCTGGACAGAACTCAATGGGACTCAATCATGGTCGTCGTCTGATCTGCTGGAAAACAAAGCTTCAGGAGGTCTTTCCAGACATTTTACATCTCCTTCTGGAACACCTTGTTAAATGTTCATAAATATTAAATTCATGAAGTAAAACTCAAGAACCATCCTGCTGCAACATTGATATCAGCCGACCGAAGTTTTCTTCATGATTCCATCATATATAAAACATTAAGAACTTGAAAGAGCACCAGTTTTAAATAAACTTTATTTTGTTTAAAACTACAACTGCTGTCAAAAAAGTAGTAAAAATAAACATCAACAGAAAGCTAAAAAAGAATTAAAGACTGAAAAGAATTAAAAGGAGAATTTCTGCCTGCAGCCCCGTCTTCCCCTTTGCCTCCATCCTTCTTTATAGTTGATACATGCATCTAAAGAAAAAGGTCAACAGATCACTTAACATGGGCATAGTTAACAAAAAAAATATCTCAATTGCAAAGAAAGAACCCAAACTTTACTTTAGTTGATTTTTGGGGATGTCCTGATCCAATCACATGATCAGAAATCAGCCCCGATCACATGGTTGATGACTTGATCGGCAGTGGATGCTGTCCTCCCGCTCAGTGTTGTTTTTTATTTCATTTTTGTTTTGACCAGCGCTTCATATTTCAAGCTTATTATTCTGGATAATTGCTCCACTTGAAGTCTGCATGTCATAAACGTAACACGACAATTGTTGCCCTAAAGCGCAGCAGAATCATAGTATATAATCAAACAATCATCTCTGACGTCACGTCTCTTTCATGGGCGCAGCCATATTGGCTGAAGTTAACTCTGCCTAACTTGGACGTTTTATGTATGGAGAAAAGAGGCAGGACCAATATATGTCGTTTTTCTCCTTTGTTTTGGTCCACGCCCACGACTTGTGCCAGTCTGCTGTTCCTACATGCTAATGCGGCTAATAGCTTTAGCTAAAGTCTCCAGCTTAGCAACACACCGCTGGACTAATATTTACATAATGAATCATGATGTAAATCAGCATCTTTGTTTTTTTGGAGGAATACTGCAGACAGACAGTAAAAGTCTTTACAGTTCTTTACAGTTCTGCTTGTCTTACTGTTAAAGTGTTTTGTGCACACAAATTACATTGCTGGGATATCTGTTTTTTTTTGCGTGGCTGTTCCTTTTACGTTGTGTGTATTCGGTTGAACCTCTAAGTTTTGAATAGGTTTTATTAATTTTATTATTGATTAATTAAATAATGTAATTTTTATGTAATATTATGTAATGCACCTTGGGTTTCAATTGAGGGAAAGGCGCTATACAAATAAATAGAGTATATTGAAAAGATGTCCTGTCCTCTCCCTTTGCCATTGCTCCTACCAGATGGTTATTTGTGGCTGTTTTTGCAAATTCTACAGTCTTGAAATGTCAGAATGCATATCATTTACAGTGGGAGATTTTTTTCCTTCAGGCTTTAACTGCCTGTTGCAGTTATAGTAAAAAGCACAGAACCCTCTTGTGGACTCTAGAATGAAAACCTTTTCTTCCTCCCACACCAAACACTCACACACCCAGGCAGTGAGAACAAACAGTAGCCCAGGACAGGAACAATAAGACACACCACCACCACCAATGCAGTAAAAAAAGCAAAAAAAAGATTCATTTATTATCCTAACATTTACAACATGAATACATCTCTACACCCTAACTAAACCACTCTGACATCTGTTCCTTTTTTCAGAAAAATCTCATTAAACCTTTCTTTGTGTTTAGCAGCTTCTAAGCTGCTTGAACACTTGCAGTAGCGCCTTTGGTTTAAATGTAGTTTTTTGCGAGATTTTGTAACTTCAACAAAAATCACTTGGAGGAGGATTTTTGTCAAATGACAGTTTGCTTCAACAGACCATTTTTCTGAGAAAAGCAAAGTAGTAAAAAAAATAATTTTTCAAGCAGACTGATGCTTTTATTTTATTGAAATCCTTCTCCACATATTCAAAATATTTTCCTGATCAGTATGATGCATAATTATGGAAAGAATTAGATAGTTTTTAATTTTAACTTCACCAAAATGTATCTGTAAAAGGATAAAAGAACATTTGTTTAGTCTCAGACATTTTTTAGAGAAACTGAAAGCTTGAAAACGATCAAAGCACCCGTTTTAAAGGCACCGGGGTTTAGATACTCAGCTCTGAACTCCACTCAGAGACAACATGGAAGCTTTCTTTTACTACACAGTTGTGTTGTAGAAATGGCAACAACAGTTTAACAAAAGCCTTTCAAAAACATCAGAAAATGTAAACAATTTTTATTGGAAAATTTTAAAAAGTTGTTGTATTTTTCAAAGCCTTAATGTCTCTTAGAAGTGAGAAAACAAAATCTACATCAAGAAAAATCTGTGAGCAGGCATAACTCCAGCCTGTGGGCTAAATGCAACCCATGGGCTAAATTTGTACCGGCCTTCAGCATCCTGTCATAAAACCACCAACAACAAAATGGGCCCCCAGCACCTTCCAAGAACGGTGTGTACAAAGTTTTGATTGTGATTGGCTAAATTATATTATAAGCCATTATGATCCTGTGGCAACAACTTTTTGGCTACTTGACATAAAGAGCCTTAAGGGCCAAATGAGAAGAACAGATTTATTTGCTACTGTGGTCAAAGTAAAATTTGTGTTATTTTCCTTTTCACATGAGATTAATTTACAGTGACCATTTATGCTTGAATAATTTGGAACATATGTGATCTCAGATCTAATGTTAACAAAAGTTTTTTTCTTGACTGACTTTTTCTTTATTTTATTTTTAAATATAAAATTCACAGTAATTTGGGTAAAAATATATTAAGATGTATTTCTGTTCACTGTGAAGACATTAAAAGTTTTGCATTGCAAAACATTCATTCATTCATTTTCTGAACCGCTTTATCCCTTTCAGGATCACGGACTGCCGGAGCCTAACCCGGCTACTCATGGGCAATGGCAGGGGACACCCTGGACTGGTCGCCAGTCTGTCGCAGGGGCGCATTGCAAAACAATTCTCATGAAACAGTTTATTTGCACTGAGCATCTGCATAAGGTTATTATAAGGGTTCAAAGCATGGAGGCCGATTGGTTTTTTACCTTCACTCTTTTTCTCCTCACCTCAAATCTGACCCTCTGCAAAAGGTTTGGACGTCCCTGGCTTAGGGCTTCTGCTGTGCCCGGACTGTTACAGCTACGCACACTAGGGGCCACTGTTTGCTAGAAATGCATCATGTGCCGAGTTGTTGCCCACCTGTCCTCTAATAAGATTTTCTGTAAATATATATGACTTACTAGGTTTTATTCTTGTTATTCCAAAAGATGAATTTGATGTACTAACTAAATACCACACAACAATTCACAAAAAATAATACTTCATTTTTGCCAAAAATAAAAATCTTAAATGTATTACTGGTGTCACAGTGCTCCATATCTGAGAGCCCCAAAGGACTTCACCAACATATTACATTAAAAACACCCTAAATGCCTTAGATAACACCTCTATATTTTACTCTCCACTTGGAAAAGTGTTTTTTTTGTTTCCTCCTGAGCAGTCTGAAGTTTGGAAAGTTGCTTTTAGTTGGAAAACAAATCCCATTATGTTACTCAAAATGCCATATGTGGGTGTGGGCACGTGGGTGACCCAATCTGTGAAAACAAATGACCTGGGTTACATGAAAAAGACATCAACACAAAAAGATTGTTTAAAATATACAAAGTTTGTACAGAATTACAGTACACAAACCAGGAGATCAGAGTTTCTGTCAGTTCCAGTGTTTCTGCTGAGAAACAGGGCAGGAGGATGGAGTGGAGGAATGTTTCTTCCAGGTGTGGCCTGAGGTTACAACCAAAAGTTCAGGAGCAGATGCCAAACCTTTCAAACTCAAGTGCAGGAGTGTTGCAATCAGCATTTCTGATGTACCCACTTTCCCACAGTCTGCGTTACTCCTCCCACCGTGGCTGATTTCCTGCTGGATGTGTTCTTGAGTGCTTTCAGTATCTTCTCATTGGGCGTGTCCGCTGCATTCAACTGACAGCTGATCAGAGCTACAAATAAATGTGGAAACCCTTTGAATTAACACTGTTGCAGAAGTCTTTTTTGCACTCTAATTACCCAATTTACAAGGAACAAAACATCGCAAAAGAGGGGCGTGTCCTCCTTTTTGACCTTTATGAGCTGTGAGCCTCAGACACATGTAAACTGTTGGTCATACTTTCTTGATCATCAGGATGCTCTTGGCTGGCTGGACCACCCAGCCCCTCATCAACATCCTCATCGTCCACGACGCTTGAGTAGCCGTAGGTCCTCATAGGGACCTGGAGGTTTTTCAGGACGCTCCCTTGTCGTGAACCTCCATCAGCTGCGATAATGGCGCTGCCATTCAGATGTCTGAAGCTGTCACGTGAATGATCCACAGAAAAGGCGGTTGCCATGAGAGGAGGGCAGAAATGGGCTTTTTGCTGCAACGAAACAAAGCAACAGCGCTCACTAATGGTATAGTTTTCACAGGCCAGGTATGGAAAAGCGTGTGATCTAGCATTCCACAGCTGAGTGAAATCAAGCATGGGCATGCCCAAACAACAAGCCAAATGTGACACACTTACTGAGCTTCTCACAATTCTTCCACTCTGCACATGGTCTCCTCTCTGTGCTGATAGCGCTCTGTCCCTTTGGGAATGGCCGGCCTGCCCAGAGAGTCAAACGCTGAGATTGTGGATCTGCTGTCACGGCAACGATTCTGCTCCTGCACCCATAAGCATGCACACAGGCAACCATTAGCAGATTGAAATGCTTCTTTCTGCCATTTAAAAAACAGAATTTCTAATACAGGACACACTACTTTAAAGAAGACAAATAATATCTGGCTATTTATATATCTGTTCTCTCTGATGGACAACACCCAGAACTTTCAGAAATCCTGTATGAACTATTTTGAACAGGAATAACAGTTTTTGCTTTTAGTCTAAAAGTCATAAAAGTCCCAAAGATTCACTATCAATGGCATTTTAGTTTTTCATGGTTTAAAATCTGGGCTGATAAAAAACACAACTTGTGGCATTAGGTTTGTTTTGTTGAAAAGGCAACAAAAAAATCATGTGGCAAATTGTAATTAAATCATTTGGTACTTTAAAATTAGATAGTTGAAACGTGTTGTGAAAAAGGAAGCACTGTGAAAAACAGAAGGCGGACAGCTGCCATTCAGCAATCAAACCATAAACTTTTTTTCCACATTTACACAGCAAATAGTAAATGCTTCACTGTTGTCATTTTTCACAAACTAGATTAGAAAAACCACATTAGACATGAAGGAGACTCAGTCTCACACTGAGCTAAGCATCATCTGCACAAAACTTTATCCTTATCATATATATTTTTTAGACTATTTTTTAGTCACTCTGGAGTGTAAGTCCCTGCAGTCTAGCATTTAGTCTTTAGTCTGTTCTTGATAGAGATATTCAAGTTTCTGTTTTTAAGTCAATTAAAAAAAAAAAATCAAAATGTAAGAGTCTTGACTATGCAGACTGCTGATGCTATGTAACCAACAAGCCCTAAAAATAATTTAGTTGCTAGGAAGGAACAACCAAAGAAAACATCTGTACATTTAAACAAGTCCAGAAGGAAAAAGTCAAATAACGATCAGTATATGTGAGATGGACTCCATTCTGAGTTTACTCATTGCTGCTCAGAACTCATCCGTCTGGAAACAGTAAAGCCTCAGCCCAAACCCCCAAGCCTGCATGCAGGGTGATTTCTAGACTGACCCCGAGTGAAGTCTCGCTCTCTCTCAGGATTGCGGACATTTTTATGGGGAATTCAGCAACCTGCAGCGTCAAAGCAAACACCCATTTAGTTCATTCTAAAATCCCCCAAATCTGAGCAGGAAACATAGTTTATTTTACACAACAGGTATGACAGAAATGTGGTTCTCATTTATGAAACATATACAAAGAATATTTCTGATTTATGTTTAAAAAGATGAGCTTTAGACATTACCGGTCCTCTGGCATCAGTGCTGACAGAGTTTACTCTCCTAACAGAACCCTGTCTGGATAGAGTATTTACTTCGTCTCTGTAAAAACAGGAATTCACAGGAAAAATAATGAGTTATAGCACAAATATCCACTCCATCTTCTATATCCTTATTTAACATGCTTTACATAAGGAACCTAAACTCCCTGGTTTATTTTTATTCCTACGTAATCTGTGTAGTTTAATCTGCTCTGTGAAGATTAGTTTAACTTCCATCTGATTTGATCTCATCCTAATTTTGTTTAAAATATTTCTTACATCTTAATCTGAAGCTGCTTCTTGAGTTTCCTGTTCTTGTGCTTTTGGTAGCATGTGACAGTGATGACAATGATGACCATCAAGATCAGGAGTCCAGAAACCACGGCCACAATGAGAATCAGTGATCTATTAGTCAGAGGAGGAGGAGGATCTGCAGCAAGAGATGGATAAATGAAAATGACATCTGTATATAAAACATTAAATTCATAAAATGATACAACTCACAGCTTTGATAATAATTCATAGGGACTTGTGACTATCTTACAAATGATAAATGACTCAGACTCCAAAAATGACGGATAAAATGGCGGACAGAGGAACAGCAGTCAAGATGTGTGGATGTTTGGTGTTTCAGGAAGGCAAACTTTGCCCTTTTGGATGTCTGCAGCTGCCCGCTCCACCAGCGGATACGGAGAACACATTTTACGCACCTAGGTGCGTATCAGCTAATGGGACTTAGCCTTAGATGCACTTAAACACGTGCGAGCAAAGCAGCAATGTGCGTCATTATTGCCAACGTTATTTCCATCATTTATATGCTGGTCGCACATAAATGCGTGCGAATAACATCGGCCATGTAAGAAATAAACAAAATTAGATAATACCAGGAATAGTACACAGAGATTTTCTAAGTCGATGCACATAGTGAGCCACAACCGGAATGATTGATACAAAGATTGATGATGCTTCAATAGAAATGTTCACAGCAGTTCTAATCAGAACAGAATACAATAAATCCTGAAATGTTCATCTGCTGTTGTCTGCATTTTGTGACCGAATTTCACCGCAGAATAAACCCATTAACCATCACTATTCTGTCTGTGATGGAATAAACGGTCCCCAAGAGACGCCTGTCTCTAATAAACGCCAGGTCGGCCGGCACATTTTGAAATAAATGCTGGGCTACTATTAGAAGATATACGGTATAATTTTTTCTATGCCTTTTTTTATGTTTTGTTCTTACGATTTATAGTGCGAAGTGAGTCCAAAAATAGTGTATGTAGAAATACAAAAACTTTACCTTTCAAGCTAATTTCCACCTGGGCCATTGCTTTCCCCACTAGGTTTGCAACCACACACTGGTAAATGCCATTATCCGTGGAGGTTAGGGACTCCACAAACTCAAGTCTTCCATCAGGATGGGACTTCACACCTCTTGGCAGATTTCCAGCAATTCTGCAGTCAGAGCAAACAAATGCAACAATTGTCTAACAATGTGCACAGCAAAGATTCAAATGAATTATTTTTTAATTCACTTCTCAGAGGGAGGGAATAAAAAAATGTCTATGATGTCTAATGATACTCAATTGAATATTAAAAACATGGTCTATAAAGACAAAAGTGAAAGAATACTAAATCCATGTCATTTTAAATACAGATGTGTTATTTTGTGCTGCATTATTGTTCAGTGATGAAACACAAATAAGTAAAATAAAAACAATTACAGCTGGTAGAAAGTGGTAAATGTTCTGAACAGTGACTGACAAAAGCAGGAAGGTACAGAAGAAAGAGTGTTAACTCAGAAGATGAGCACAGATGGATTAAAGTGACAGGGAGCAGAAAAGGACGTGGAAATTTAGCTCTGAGCACTGGTAAACCACCAGATGTAACATGAATTCCCTCTTTGCACAGTAAGAAAGAAACTAAGGTTAGCAGTTAGCAGTTGCTTTGGTTTCTCAATCAAATAGTAAACAACAACCATTCAAAAGATGTATACAGATGTTTGATCAGCAGCTCAAGAGCACATATCATCAACATTTTATGCTGCGTTCCAGCCAGGCGTTCAAGTGACCACTTCCAATGAAAAGTCTATGCAAGCACACATAAATGCACCTTCCGGACTTCCTTGTTCAAAACTCACCCGTTTTGCATGTTGTTAAGTAAGATTTCAGACCATTTTTAAACTCCACATACAAAACGTGTGGCCATTGAAAGTATGTCAAAAGTTAAACCAGTTAAACTTTGACCAATTTGGAACTCCGATTTGGACAGTGGACAAAACACAAAGTGTCAACCGTTTGAAACTTGATCATGGAGGAAATGGAGGCATTTAGCAGTTTGTAGCTGGCTGGAATTCAATGACACAAAGTTTTTCATATATCGAAATAGAGCTGTGAAAGAAAAAGCCTGCAGCAACATTCACAAGCTTTGCACCACTTCAGCATTTCACACCAAGCCTCTTCCAACTGTGAGTACATGTGCTAGTAACAGGTGGCGACAGTCCAGTGTGAACACCGTATGTTAAAATGTCGTTCAATAATGCTTGTTTAGCACATTCTCGACCGTGCATCACATGCCTAAAGTGTACGTAGCATCATGAGACCTGTCTCATACATCTTCTTCCTGCCGTTTCCCAGTCACCAAAGCTCCACAAACACAACACACTCATTCAAATGAGTGTGCCCTTTTGCAATCAGGAAAGAGGAACTGCTGTTTTTACATATGTATCTGTCAGATCTCAGCAGTTATCTTTCATGTGTTTGTTCATATGCTACATTTACTTTTCCTTTGTCTTCTTCTTAACCCCCTTTGGCTTGCTTTGCTTTCACCCTTCCATTCTTCCTGCTCCCTTCTGGTTAAACTGCTTCATCTTTCTGTTCTGGGCACAAGCCACAACATGACACTGTGACACCAGCTCTTACTTCATCTTCTATTGACAACAGGTTTACCCACGGTTGCTGCAGCGCACGCCACCGCCTGCTCACAGGTGTGAGTAAAAAAATTAGTAACAGCAGATTCCGAAAGCAGACTTGTTGCCTCAGCATGAAGTCAAAGAGTAACCAGTAAACATTACTCACAAATTTCTTTCCTTGGGAGTGTTTCCATTGTGATTAATCACAACTAATACCACCATCATCATCATCATCATCATCATCGTGAGTTTGACAAAACAAAGCAACAGACTGTATATTTGTTCTTCCATAAAGATATTTCTATATCTTCAAACTAACTTTAAACTTCTAATAAATCGTCATTTGGGACAGTTCTGCTATTTTACAAAGAAAATTCAGAAAACTCAAACAAATCTAAGGTTTTAATTTAACTTAAAAGATCAATTTTCAATAAGTCATTGGTTGTGCTCTGATGGTTTTTATCCAGTTCACATTTATTGTGGCATAACTATCAGCTCCTCTTCATCACCTGACAAATCATCCCTTTGGTGTTTTAAGGGACACTTCTTTTAGTTACAGCAAATCCTGAGAAGACACAGCAAAGAAAATGACAGAAGTTCACAAATGATGATTTCAGAAGAAGACATGTCAGGGACTGGAGGTGAAGGACCCAACATGCAGGAGATACGGCTAACAACATTTAATAAGTAAACTGAAACCTGACCAAAACCACAGCGAACAAAGTAGTGACAAACCAAAGGAGAGCAGATGGCAGGAAAACCCAGAAACTTTAATACTCTGATGCTAATCGACAGAAATGAAAACAGCTGTGCACGATCAACATGAACCTGGACTGACTGACAGAAAACATGATCAAAACCAAGAACAAAACGGAAAAACTAAACTAAAGCGCAGAATCTGAACCAGACTCCTTGCCCTTGGCGTTCCAAACAGGAAGTTTAAATGATCTGCCTTTGTGCTGGTAACATTTAAATTACTTTTCACAAGTTAAGAACCGGATAATGATCATTTTTGTAAAAACATTTAAAACATTTGATTGACATTTAGGCCATTTTCAAGTGGAAGGTGGACTTCCAACAAGCTCATTCCTGATTGGTGAAAGTAGGTTGCCATAGAAACGCTGACTCAGATCAACTTGAACCAATCACTGCTTTCTGACGATCTCTTGTTTCAACATGGCGGCATCCGTTTCGCCAACAACAATGTCAACTGGATGGACTTGGAACCAGAACTAAGCTATTTTCTATTGGTGGCATCACATTCACTCAGTCCAGTTCTCAGATACAGTCAATGGTCACACCTGAGGCAAAATCCAGACCTGTGAATTGCTTTTTTCATTTTTACAGCCTTTATATTAGTTTACTGCAGGATCTGGAATATAGTATAATAATTGTCCTGTTTGTTATGTAACAATCCTCTAAAAGTCCAAAATGTAAAAAAAAGACATGGGATGTATTCTGTCAAAAAATTACATAAAAATGGAGGTTGGTTCTATGACAGCTTAGAAGTGCCACGTTTTAGGTGTTATTTTAAAACTATAAATACATAAAATTGGAAGCATAAAAGAAATAAATTTGTTTTTGCATGAGAACATGTTTAAGAGCCTGGTTAATGAGGTAAATATATCTGTTTACTTAAAACAATGTTTTCGTTAGAAAAAATCAGCTTTTACAGAAAAAAGATGCTGTTTTTTTAAAAGTAGAATTCACTTGTTTTTTTTAATGAAAATAAATCTTTTTTTTAAGAAACACATTTCTTATGGCTTCTTGAGTGACCATGTGATATGAGAGTGTACTGAGAGTTAAAAACAAATGAAAAAGATGTTAATTATAATATCTCCTAGCAACATAAAGTAAAAGAAAAAAATGATCAGATCATGAAGGGATTATTGCATTATTCAAGGACATGACTTTCTAAATGTATCCCCAACTTCTCCCTTTAGAATTTTCTTAGGTAAAACTCATTGTTTTACTACATACACAGTTTCATGTTTTGTTGTAAAGAAAAGTTATTTTTGGTACATTTGATTTCTTTTTGTGAATATTGTAGGTTTAACATTTTAATCACACATGCACGCTTTATTTCAAAATGATAGATGCAGAATAAGGTGAAAGTAGAGGTGTCAAACCTGTTGGTAAAGAGGGAGAGACTAACCTATACAGATTAGCAAGGCAGAGAGACCGATATGGGAAGGACATGCAGCAGGTTAGGGGATTAAGGATAGGGATGGGAAGGTATTGACAGGTGTCAGTAGTGTAATGGCAGATGGAAAGAAAACTTTGAAGAGTTGATGAATGAAGACAATGAGAGAGAAGAAAGAATAAGAAGAGGTGACTGTTGTAGAGTAGGAAGTAACAAAGATTAGTAAGGGTGAAGTGAGGGGGCATTGAAGAGGATGAAGAGTGGGAAGTAAAGATCAATTAAAACAAATAATCAGATTAATCACACTTTTGAATTGTGATTAATCACAATTGATCACAATGTTCTACTAGGTGCATTTTGTACGACAATATGCGGCTTTTAAACAACAAAATTTAGGCTACAGAGAACTTTTTTTTTTTTCATTTTTATTTTCTGAAAAGTTTTAATTTATAATGTGTTAACTCAAATATCCCAGCAATGTAATGTGTGTGCACAAAACACATCAACAGGAAGATCAGCAGAACTCTAAAGACTTTAATGTCTTCAGGATGACTCCAAGAAAACAAAGATGCTGACAAACAGCCAATATTATATATATGAAATGGTCCGGGTGAATACTCCAATCTGATTTCAAATATAAATGTTGACGCAAACCTAGAAAAGTAGTTAGGTATGGAAGTGTCTAGGAGAGATGGCAGTGGAGTTTCTGACTTGGTTGTTCAACGGGATCTTAGGAGGTGAGAAGATACCTGAGGAATGGAGGAGAAGTGTAATGGTTCCATTTTTAAGAATAAGGGAGATGTGCTGAGTTATAGCAACTACAGAGGATAAAGCTGAAGAGCCAAACAATGAAGGTATGGCAAGAGTAGTTGAAACTAGACTAAGAGCAGAAGTGAACATTTGTGAGCAGCAGTTTGGTTTCATGCCAAGAAAGAGCTCTACAGATGTAATATTTGCTTTGAGGATGTTGATAGAGAAGCACAGAGAAGGTCAAAGAGATTCACTGTGTCTTTGTAGATCTGGAGAAAGTTTATGACAGAGAAGAACTGTGGTTTTGTATGAAGAAGTCTGGACAGACAGAAGTATGTTAGAGCAGGATATGTATGATGACTGGAAGACAGTGGTGAGGTGTGCTGTAGGGGTGACAGAGGAGTTCAAGGTGGAGGTGGGATTACATCAGGGATCAGCTCTGAGCCCCTTCCTGTTTGCAATGATGACAGATGAGGTTAGACAGGAATCACCATGAACTATGATGTTTGCAGATGATACAGTGATTTGTAGTGAGAGCAGAGAACAAGTGGAGGAGAAGCTAGAGAGATGGAGGTTTGTCCTGGGAAGGAGAGGATTGAAGGTTATCCGCAGGAAGGTCATGGTCTAGAGGAAGTCCACCGAGGAGGTTTATGGATGCAGGGAATGAAGACATGAAGGTAGCTGGTGTTAGAGCAGAGGATGCAGAAGGAAGTAGCTCATTTGCTGTGGCGACCCCTGAAAGGAAAAGCTGAAAGGGAAAGAAGAAGAGTACTGCAGGGTGTTTTGTTAGATGGTCTACAGAAATTTGATTCCTATAATAACATATTTTCATGTGTTTTTCAGATGATTATGGAACAAAAATGTTTCTTATGAAACCAGAAAGGCACAAAGAGCACCGTTTATGCTAAAAGATTATCTTAGAAACAAGTACTTCATACAAAGTGCAATGTAAGATTTCTCAAAAAAGAGCCTGTTGTTTGTCATTTTGTAAAAGAAAACTAGATTTCATGTGAAACCTGAGTCACTTTATAAAAAATACCATCTTGGCTGCCCTGATGTGCAAAAACAATCAAGATGTGCTCCAGAGATTAAGTGTCAAAATAAACAAATAGCACAGCTTCTTTTGTTTCCTGGTTTGTTGACATTTCTGTTTACATAGTGGCAATTCTGCCTTTAATTCTGAAGTTCATCCAAACATTTCTGTCACAAACCAGGGAAGCACCAACCAATCAGGAGGGTTCTGTCACAAACAGGCAGACGGCTGGTTCCACGTGCAGCAGGTTTTATTGACTCAGACAGACAGACAGGCAGGCGCAAAGCTCAGCTAAAAGTCCACAAAGCTAAATCAGGGTCAGAGTCCAGGCAAAGGTCAGGACAGGTGGCAAAGACGCAGAATCACATATGAAGCAGAGTCGGGCAAACAGCTGATCAGATCAGATCAGCAAAACAGCCTCTTGGGTTACTGCAAATGAACCCTGGGGTGGTTTAGACTGCTTTCAAATTAGGGTAGCCTCTCAGACTCAGTTAAGGAATGCAGAAAAGTTTCACACCTTTACACAGTTTGTTTTGCTATTCCACATTGCAAGCCCAACACTGAAGACCAGAAGTGTACAAGTCCAGTTGTTCATTTGCAGGTAGTATTTGTCAAAACAAGCTCTGGCCGTGACGGAAAAGAAAAACATGAAGAAGAAAAGCAGCTAATCCCACTGGTGCCTGTTGTATGATGTAACAGGATCCTGCACTTCCTCAAACTTTATGTTGACTTAGATCAGTTTCCACTATGTTGAAAGCTGTTGGCATGTGTGTGTCAGGCCCACTGTTTGTGTCACAAACTGAACATGAAGTGACCCAAATGAGGGGTAAATTCTCTCCTAAATTTAATTACGCTTTAATTTCATTACAATGTAACAAATTACAGTTCAAATTTCAGTAATTAACTACAGTTACTGGATTATAGAAACCCTCGTTACTTTGTTACTTTGGTTTTGCAGGCTCTGACAGTTTTCTCTATCAGCAATCAGTCTTTGCATTAATCATATCCAGAATCGCGTGTTCTAGTTCATGCTAACGTTGGCCGGTTTTGCTTGCGACTGTCCGTGTAACTGTGATGAACTTCTGAGTGATGTTTATGCTTTTCAGGCGACGCGGTCGTCTCCCAGCGTTTGATTTTAAAGTGCAACACACCTTTCTAATCTTTCTGTGAACGTGCAAGTACATGAAAGGCAGAGGAGGAAGTGGTGTGTTCATCCACTAAACAGAGGCATGCAATACAAAGCTAAAGAGAAAAGAAAAGAAAAATGGGGCGAATTGCATTCTGGGAGCCAGCAAGATATGAATATCAGTCATATCATTCCAGTGACTTGCTCTATTTTCTATCTAGTTATCCGCTCTCTGTTTCTCTGTGTCTGTGTGTGAAGTTCAGTGTTTCCTTTAACTTCTTCAGTAAGTTTTCATCATTTTCAGTGTTAAAAAGACATTTTTCTCTGTATGGCTGAAAATAAATTGAAGTTAAATCATGTGATTTGCCTGCGATTGCACTCCAGGCATAAAATTCCAATCGTGGGAGACGTCACCAGCAGGTCTCACATTTGACTGAGGCGATTCCGTTTCAATGGCCGTGAGACCACTGCGACGCCAGTGATTATCAACCGCTTGGAAGTATAAATCGACCTTTAGATCAACATGGAGGAGAATCTTAACTTTCTAATGTTTTTCTTTTTTGAATGGAGACCATAATACATTGGTTCTTTATAACGCGGGACTGAAATCAGAGGCAGCTCTTGCAGTAGACTGTGAAGCTCACCGTACTGGGAGAGTCTCAGAATGATCTCATGAACCCAAACACAGAGACTTGCAGCTCTTCAAAATGAATAAACCTGAACTCTCAACATCATCCATGTCATTTATGAATTGTGAGTCCGAAATTTAGAGTTAAGACACTTTAAATGTCAACAACAGTGTCGTGATATTCAAAAAGAAAAGCTCAACATTCAATCCGCAAACATCAGGGTTTTTTAGAATAGAAAAAGGCAGACGAGCAATCAAATGGAAATTGCTCATTAAGAGATAGAGGTGAGAGAGTTTGTACCTGGTCCAGGTGAAATTTTGGGGTTTAGGGTTCCCCCCACTCACACAATTCAAGGCGACATTTTTCATTCCAATAAACCAGGAATTGTTGTACCCTTTCACCTCAGCATGTGGAGCGACTGGAAGAAAGAACAGAAAAAAAGAACTCTCTTTAACGAACAAAGGTCAGGTGTGGTTTACTAATGGAAAAGACCAAGAAATTATAGCTGAACTTCATAAGAATTTAGAAGAGACTGCAAAACCTGCTGTCTGTCTGTTCTTTCCAGATCTTTTAGAGGAATACTCACAGTGCACCACCAGGTTGTTTTTTTTCCTTTGTGGGGTTGAGAAGGCCGGATGCCACACTAGACAGTCCAGCTTCTTCCCATCCATGCTCCTCAGTGGATGAAGGTAGTATTGAGACTGGAGACCACTCCACCACTGAAGGTGTGCGATGTCCGACTTCCCCGGCAGCTCGGTGTCCCAGGAGAGTCGAGGAACTGGGTGTCCAGAGGAGCGACATGAGGCAACCTTCTGAAGAGCTTGACTCTCCACCAGAATGACGGGCTCAAGGGAGGTGATGGGAATGGCTGGAGGGAAATGTAGATGATTTGAGATTTAGACAGCTTACACAAAAGCCATTCACTGATGTTTCAAGCTCATTTTGTCTCATTGTTTTTGTTTGTTTGCTAAATTTAGATTGGAAACATACAGTTCTGCTGCCTATGTCGTTGTCAAGGTACTAAAGAAAGGATCTGCTGACCCATTGGTTTGTCATCAAACCCTTCCTTTCTGACAATGGGAAAATGGGCAAGGCTAAGACTTAGTGATTGGAACACGCCCAATAAAATGCTTGTAGAGTTGATCATGTGACATGTCACGTTCACATTCCAGTGAACTTTGATCCCAGATATAAAATAAAATGAAGCTCTTAGACACGGACCCTCAGTGCAGCTGACATGGATCTGACCACAAGGACCAAGTGTGATCTGCTCATCAATACATGTGAACACTGAAAGATTAAATACTGTCTGGCAAACAGCAATTTTCTTTTGTTTCCTGGGACTTCAGACTTCTGAATCAGGATTCATGTGTTTCACTTGAGGAAACAGGAAAGCAGATTTCCTAATGGTACCCATGAAATGTAAAAGCACAAAGAGAACAAATTTATCAAGACACTAATACACATTTGATCAGATTCAGGTTTGTGAACCCAGGGAAGACAGAATCTGTTTTTAATGGGTTCTGTCTAAAAACAATCATGGATGGAAACACAAAATTAAAGAAAATCAAATGTTGGTGAAGGTTATTTTTGGAGTTGTCTTGGAGCTGTGTCATCTTAAGTCCACGTGGCTCAACTTCAAGACAACGTTTGTAAAAAGGGAAATTACTATGAGTTACAGGCCCACTCCAATGAAAATGATGTTTTGGGCTTTTTTAACATGTTCTTGTAGCATATTTCTCATGATGGAGGACATGTATTAAGAAATGAAGCTCAGAAGTGCCTTTCTGAGTTTCTCTTTATTCAGTTTGTTGTGAATCAGGAACAGATAAAAAAGGTTGTTTGAAAAAGCTTGTAGTGTGAAGTAAAAAACTCCAATCCCAGACCACAAGCTCTCGCTCTGCTCCATTCTGATGCATCCACTTTCAGACAAATAGAGTAATAATGTTCAAGAAAACCACGTATGGTTTTCTTGAACATTATTATTCTATTTTGATTCTATTTTGAATCTATATTTTTATTTTGTCTTAAATGTCATCATCTTTAGTAAAACACCATTGGGATAACTTTTCCAGAAGATGATTGGAGTGGGACTTTAATTAAACATCTTTCAAATGATCATTAACTTCTCTTGTGAATTAAACACAGCTACAAAAGTTCCACATACAATCCTCACATGTTACTCTCTGCACAAAAATATAAATACAGCATGAAATGGACTCACTCCACAGTTTCAGAGAAATCTCTGTGTCAAAGTTCCATCGGGGTAGGAGGAGATGCGGCAGATGTAGATCCCTTCATCAGAGATGTCTGTGGTCAAGATGGTGAGGGACGAGTTCTGGAGGGGATCCTTG
>BOLG01000396.1:0-70501 GCA_016861445.1 Oryzias woworae
AAGCTTTTTCACTTTCATGTACATTTCAGTGTAATCATGAAAATCAAGTTTTGACATCCAAACAGTAAGAATGAAAATAAAATAACATTTAGCTTTTTAGACATTTTAGGCTGAAAACCTGATTTTTGCTAAGAAATCTGAAAAAAAGCAAACTTTTTCACTTTTCATGTACATTTCAGTGTATCTCATGATAAATCAAGTTTTGACATCCAAACAGTAAGAATGAAACTTAAAATGTCATTTAGCTTTTTTGGACTTTTAGGCTGAAAACCTGATTTTTGCTAAGAAATCTGAAGAAAAGCAAACTTTTTCACTTTTCATGTACATTTCAGTGTATCTCATGAAAAATCAAGTTTTGACATCCAAACAGTAAGAATGAAAATAAAATGTCATTTAGCTTTTTGGACATTTTAGGCTGAAACCTGATTTTTGCTAAGAAAAATCTGAGAAAAAGCAAAAACTTTTTCACTTTTCATGTACATTTCAGTGTATCTCATGATAAATCAAGTTTTGACATCCAAACAGTAAGAATGAAAAATAAAAATGTCATTTAGCTTTTTCGGACATTTAGGCTGAAAACCTGATTTTTGCTAAGAAATCTGAAAAAAAAGCAAGCTTTTTCACTTTTCATGTACATTTCAGTGTATCTCATGAAAAATCAACGTTTTAACATCCAAACAGTAAGAATGACGATAAAAATAACATTTTGCTTTTTTTTAGACTTTTTAGGCTGAAAACCGATTTTTGCTAAGAAATCTGAAAAAAGCAAACTTTTTCACTTTTCATGTACATTTCAGTGTATCTCATGAAAAATCAAGTTTTGACATCCAAACAGTAAGAAAGAATGAAAAAAAATAACATTTAGCTTTTTTTAGATTTTTAGGCTGAAAAACCTGATTTGTGCTAAAACAATCTGAATGAAAGCAAACTTTTTCACTTTTCATAACATTCAGTGTATCTCATGAAATCAAGTTTTGACATCCAAACAGTAAGAATGAATGAAAATAAAATGTCATTTAGCTTTTTCGGACATTTTAGGCTAAGATGAAAACCTGATTTTGCTAAGAAATCTGAAAAAAAGCAAGCTTTTTCACTTTTCATGTACATTTCAGTGTATCTCATGAAAAAATCACGTTTTAACATCCAAACAGTAAGAATGACGATAAAAAAACATTTTTTTTTTTTTAGACTTTTAGGTGAAAAACCTGATTTGTGCTAAGAAATCTGAAAAAAAGCAAACTTTTTCACTTTTCATTAACATTCAGTGTATCTCATGAAAAAAAGTTTTGACATCCAAACAGTAAGAATGAATAAAATAACATTTGCTTTTTTTAGACTTTTTAGGCTGAAAACCTGATTTTTGCTAAGAAATCTGAAAAAAAGCAAGCTTTTTCACTTTTCATGTACATTTCAGTGTATCTCATGATAAATCAAGTTTTGATATCCAAACAGTAAGAATGAAAAAAAATGTCATTTAGCTTTTTCGGACATTTTAGGCTGAAAACCTGATTTTTGCTAAGAAATCTGAAAAAAAGCAATTTTTCACTTTTCATGTACATTTCAGTGTATCTCATAAAAAATCAAGTTTTGACATCCAAACAGTAAGAATGTAAAATTAAAATGTCATTTAGCTTTTTTTGAACTTTTTAGAGAATAAGAACCTTAATTTCTGCTTACAACATTGACTGAAAAGCAAACGTTTTAACTTTTAAGAACATTCCAGTCATGATAAATCAAGTTTTGACATCCAAACAATAAGAATGAAAAATAAAATGTCATTTAGCTTTTTCGGACATTTATTGAGCTGAAACCTGATTTTTGCTAAGAAATCTGAAAGAAAAGCAAACTTTTTCACTTTTCATGTACATTTCAGTGTATCTCATGAAAAATACGTTTTAACATCCAAACAGTAAGAATGACGATAAAAATAACATTTAGCTTTTTTAGACTTTTTAGGCTGAAAACCTGATTTGATTTGTGCTAAGAACTCTGAATGAAAAGTAAACTTTTTCACTTTTCATTAACATTCAGTGTTATCTCATGATAAATCAAGTTTTGACATCCAAACAGTAAGAATGAAAAATAAAATGTCATTAGCATTTTCGGACATTTTAGGCTGAAACCTGATTTTTGCTAAGAAATCTGAAAAAAAGCAAGCTTTTTCACTTTTCATGTAACATTTCAGTGTATTTCATGAAAAAATTACGTTTTAACATCCAAACAGTAAGATGACGATAAAAATAACATTTAGCTTTTTTTAGACTTTTTAGGCTGAAAACCTGATTTGTGCTAACAACTCTGAATGAAAAGTAAACTTTTTCACTTTTCAATTAACATTCAGTGTTATCTCATGATAAATCAAGTTTTGACATCCAAACAGTAAGAATGAAAAATAAAATGTCATTTAGCATTTTCGGGACATTTAGGCTGAAAAAACCTGATTTTTTGCTAAGAAATCTGAAAAAAAGCAAGCTTTTTCACTTTTCATGTACATTTCAGTGTATCTCATGATAAATCAAGTTTGATATCCAAACAGTAAGAATGAAAAATAAAATGTCATTTAGCTTTTTCGGACATTTTAGGCTGGAAAAACCTGATTTTTTGCTAAGAAATCTGAAAAAAAAAGCAAGCTTTATTTCACTTTTCATGTACATTTCAGTGTATCTCATGAAAAATCACGTTTTAAACATCCAAACAGTAAGAATGACGATAAAAATAACATTTTTGCTTTTTTTTAGACTTTTTAGGCTGAAAACCTGATTTGTGCTAAGAAATCTGAAAAAAAAGGCAAGCTTTTTTCACTTTTTCAATGTACATTTCAGTGTATCTCATGATAAATCAAGTTTTTGATATCCAAACAGTAAGAATGAAAAATAAATGTCATTTAGCTTTTTCGGACATTTTAGGCTGAAAAACCTGATTTTTGCTAAGAAATCTGAAAAAAAGCAAGCTTTTTCACTTTCATGTACATTTCAGTGTATCTCATGAAAAATTACGTTTTAACATCCACAACAGTAAGAATGACGATAAAAATAACATTTAGCTTTTTTTAGACTTTTTAGGCTGAAAACCTGATTTGTGCTAACACTCTGAATGAAAAGTAAACTTTTTCACTTTTCATTAACATTCAGTGTTATCTCATGATAAATCAAGTTTTGACATCCAAACAGTAAGAATGAAAAATAAAATGTCATTTAGCTTTTTTCGGACATTTTAGGCTGAAAACCTGATTTTTGCTAAGAAATCTGAAAAAAAGCAAGCTTTTTTCACTTTTTATGTACATTTCAGTGTATCTCATGATAAATCAAGTTTTGACATCCAAACAGTAAGAATGAAAAATAAAATGTCATTTAGCTTTTTCGGACATTTTAGGCTGAAAACCTGATTTTTGCTAAGAAATCTGAAAAAAAGCAAGCTTTTTCACTTTTCATGTACATTTCAGTGTATCTCATGAAAAATCACGTTTTAACATCCAAACAGTAAGAATGACGATAAAAATAACATTTTGCTTTTTTTTAGACTTTTTAGGCTGAAAAACCTGATTTGTGCTAAGAAATCTGAAAAAAAGCAAGCTTTTTCACTTTTCATGTACATTTCAGTGTATCTCATGAAAAATCATGTTTTAACATCCAAACAGTAAGAATGACGATAAAAATAACATTTTGCTTTTTTTAGACTTTTTAGGCTGAAAACCTGATTTGTGCTAAGAAATCTGAAAAAAAGCAAGCTTTTTCACTTTTCATGTACATTTCAGTGTATCTCATGATAAATCAAGTTTTGATATCCAAACAGTAAGAATGAAAAATAAAATGTCATTTAGCTTTTTCGGACATTTTAGGCTGAAACCTGATTTTTGCTAAGAAATCTGAAGAAGAAAGAAAACTTTTTCACTTTTCATGTACATTTCAGTGTATCTCATGAAAAATCACGTTTTAACATCCAAACAGTAAGAATCACGATAAAAATAACATTTAGCTTTTTTTAGACTTTTTAGGCTGAAAACCTCATTTGTGCTACGAACTCTAACTGAAAAGCAAACTTTTTCACTTTTCATGTACATTTCAGTGTATCTCATAAAAAATCAAGTTTTGACATCCAAACAGTAAGAATGTAAATTAAAATGTCATTTAACTTTTTTTGAACTTTTTAGAATAAGAACCTTAATTTCTGCTTACAACATTGACTGAAAGCAAACGTTTTAACTTTTAATGAACATTCCAGTCATGATAAATCAAGTTTTGACATCCAAACAATAAGAATGAAAATAAAATGTCATTTAGCTTTTTCGGACATTTTAGGCTGAAAACCTGATTTTTGCTAAGAAATCTGAAAAAAAGCAAGCTTTTTCACTTTTCATGTACATTTCAGTGTATCTCATGAAAAATTACGTTTTAACATCCAAACAGTAAGAATGACGATAAAAATAACATTTAGCTTTTTTTAGACTTTTTAGGCTGAAAACCTCATTTGTGCTACGAACTCTGACTGAAAAGCAAACTTTTTCACTTTTCATGTACATTTCAGTGTATCTCATAAAAAATCAAGTTTTGACATCCAAACAGTAAGAATGTAAATTAAAATGTCATTTAACTTTTTTTGAACTTTTTAGAATAAGAACCTTAATTTCTGCTTACAACATTGACTGAAAAAGCAAACGTTTTAACTTTTATGAACATTCCAGTCATGATAAATCAAGTTTTGACATCCAAACAATAAGAATGAAAAATAAAATGTCATTAGCATTTTCGGACATTTTAGGCTGAAAACCTGATTTTGCTAAGAAATCTGAAAAAAAGCAAGCTTTTTCACTTTCATGTACATTTCAGTGTATCTCATGATAAATCAAGTTTGATATCCAAACAGTAAGAATGAAAAATAAAATGTCATTTAGCTTTTTCGGACATTTTAGGCTGAAAACCTGATTTTGCTAAGAAATCTGAAAAAAAAGCAAGCTTTTTTCACTTTTCATGTACATTTCAGTGTATCTCGTGAAAAATCACGTTTTAACATCCAAACAGTAAGAATGACGATAAAATAACATTTTGCTTTTTTTTAGACTTTTTAGGCTGAAAACCTGATTTGTGCTAAGAAATCTGAAAAAAAAGCAAGCTTTTTTCACTTTTCATGTACATTTCAGTGTATCTCATGATAAATCAAGTTTTGATATCCAAACAGTAAGAATGAAAAATAAAATGTCATTTAGCTTTTTCGGACATTTTAGGCTGAAAACCTGATTTTGCTAAGAAATCTGAAAAAAAGCAAACTTTTTCACTTTTCATGTACATTTCAGTGTATCTCATGAAAATTACGGTTTTAACATCCAAACAGTAAGAATGACGATGAAAATAACATTTAGCTTCTTTTGGACTTTTTAGGCTCAAAACCTGATTTTTGCTAACAACTCTGAATGAAAAGTAAACTTTTTCTTTTTTCATTAACATTTCAGTGTATCTCATGATAAATCAAGTTTTGATATCCAAACAGTAAGAATGAAAAATAAAATGTCATTTAGCTTTTTCGGACATTTTAGGCTGAAAACCTGATTTTGCTAAGAAATCTGAAGAAAAGAAAACTTTTTCACTTTTCATGTACATTTCAGTGTATCTCATGAAAAATCACGTTTTAACATCCAAACAGTAAGAATCACGATAAAAATAACATTTAGCTTTTTTTAGACTTTTTAGGCTGAAAACCTCATTTGTGCTACGAACTCTAAACTGAAAAGCAAACTTTTTCACTTTTCATGTACATTTCAGTGTATCTCATAAAAAATCAAGTTTTGACATCCAAACAGTAAGAATGTAAATTAAAATGTCATTTAACTTTTTTGAACTTTTTAGAATAAGAACCTTAATTTCTGCTTACAACATTGACTGAAAAGCAAACGTTTTAACTTTTAATGAACATTCCAGTCATGATAAATCAAGTTTTGACATCCAAACAATAAGAATGAAAAATAAAATGTCATTTAGCTTTTTCGGACATTTTAGGCTGAAAACCTGATTTTTGCTAAGAAATCTGAAAAAAAAGCAAGCTTTTTCACTTTTCATGTACATTTCAGTGTATCTCATGAAAAATTACGTTTTAACATCCAAACAGTAAGAATGACGATAAAAATAACATTTAGCTTTTTTTAGACTTTTTAGGCTGAAAACCTCATTTGTGCTACGAACTCTGACTGAAAAGCAAACTTTTTCACTTTTCATGTACATTTCAGTGTATCTCATAAAAAATCAAGTTTTGACATCCAAACAGTAAGAATGTAAATTAAAATGTCATTTAACTTTTTTTGAACTTTTTAGAATAAGAACCTTAATTTCTGCTTACAAACATTGACTGAAAAGCAAACGTTTTAACTTTTAATGAACATTCCAGTCATGATAAATCAAGTTTTGACATCCAAACAATAAGAATGAAAAATAAAATGTCATTTAGCTTTTTCGGACATTTTAGGCTGAAAACCTGATTTTTGCTAAGAAATCTGAAAAAAAAGCAAGCTTTTTCACTTTTCATGTACATTTCAGTGTATCTCATGAAAAATTACGTTTTAACATCCAAACAGTAAGAATGACGATAAAAATAACATTTAGCTTTTTTTAGACTTTTTAGGCTGAAAACCTCATTTGTGCTACGAACTCTGACTGAAAAGCAAACTTTTTCACTTTTCATGTACATTTCAGTGTATCTCATAAAAAATCAAGTTTTGACATCCAAACAGTAAGAATGTAAATTAAAATGTCATTTAACTTTTTTTGAACTTTTTAGAATAAGAACCTTAATTTCTGCTTACAACATTGACTGAAAAGCAAACGTTTTAACTTTTAATGAACATTCCAGTCATGATAAATCAAGTTTTGACATCCAAACAATAAGAATGAAAAATAAAATGTCATTTAGCATTTTCGGACATTTTAGGCTGAAAACCTGATTTTTGCTAAGAAATCTGAAAAAAAGCAAGCTTTTTCACTTTTCATGTACATTTCAGTGTATCTCATGATAAATCAAGTTTTGATATCCAAACAGTAAGAATGAAAAATAAAATGTCATTTAGCTTTTTTTAGACATTTTAGGCTGAAAACCTGATTTTTGCTAAGAAATCTGAAAAAAAGCAAGCTTTTTCACTTTTCATGTACATTTCAGTGTATCTCGTGAAAAATCACGTTTTAACATCCAAACAGTAAGAATGACGATAAAAATAACATTTTGCTTTTTTTAGACTTTTTAGGCTGAAAACCTGATTTGTGCTAAGAAATCTGAAAAAAAGCAAGCTTTTTCACTTTTCATGTACATTTCAGTGTATCTCATGATAAATCAAGTTTTGATATCCAAACAGTAAGAATGAAAAATAAAATGTCATTTAGCTTTTTCGGACATTTTAGGCTGAAAACCTGATTTTTGCTAAGAAATCTGAAAAAAAGCAAACTTTTTCACTTTTCATGTACATTTCAGTGTATCTCATGAAAAATTACGTTTTAACATCCAAACAGTAAGAATGACGATGAAAATAACATTTAGCTTCTTTTGGACTTTTTAGGCTCAAAAACCTGATTTTTGCTAACAACTCTGAATGAAAAGTAAACTTTTTCTTTTTTCATTAACATTTCAGTGTATCTCATGATAAATCAAGTTTTGATATCCAAACAGTAAGAATGAAAAATAAAATGTCATTTAGCTTTTTCGGACATTTTAGGCTGAAAACCTGATTTTTGCTAAGAAATCTGAAGAAAAGAAAACTTTTTCACTTTTCATGTACATTTCAGTGTATCTCATGAAAAATCACGTTTTAACATCCAAACAGTAAGAATCACGATAAAAATAACATTTAGCTTTTTTTTAGACTTTTTAGGCTGAAAACCTCATTTGTGCTACGAACTCTGACTGAAAAGCAAACTTTTTCACTTTTCATGTACATTTCAGTGTATCTCATAAAAAATCAAGTTTTGACATCCAAACAGTAAGAATGTAAATTAAAATGTCATTTAACTTTTTTTGAACTTTTTAGAATAAGAACCTTAATTTCTGCTTACAACATTGACTGAAAAGCAAACGTTTTAACTTTTAATGAACATTCCAGTCATGATAAATCAAGTTTTGACATCCAAACAATAAGAATGAAAAATAAAATGTCATTTAGCTTTTTCGGACATTTTAGGCTGAAAACCTGATTTTTGCTAAGAAATCTGAAAAAAAAGCAAGCTTTTTCACTTTTCATGTACATTTCAGTGTATCTCATGAAAAATTACGTTTTAACATCCAAACAGTAAGAATGACGATAAAAATAACATTTAGCTTTTTTTAGACTTTTTAGGCTGAAAACCTCATTTGTGCTACGAACTCTGACTGAAAAGCAAACTTTTTTCACTTTTCATGTACATTTCAGTGTATCTCATAAAAATCAAGTTTTGACATCCAAACAGTAAGAATGTAAATTAAAATGTCATTTAACTTTTTTTGAACTTTTTAGAATAAGAACCTTAATTTCTGCTTACAACATTGACTGAAAAGCAAACGTTTTAACTTTTAATGAACATTCCAGTCATGATAAATCAAGTTTTGACATCCAAACAATAAGAATGAAAAATAAAATGTCATTTAGCATTTTCGGACATTTTAGGCTGAAAACCTGATTTTTGCTAAGAAATCTGAAAAAAAAGCAAGCTTTTTCACTTTTCATGTACATTTCAGTGTATCTCATGATAAATCAAGTTTTGATATCCAAACAGTAAGAATGAAAAATAAAATGTCATTTAGCTTTTTCGGACATTTTAGGCTGAAAACCTGATTTTTGCTAAGAAATCTGAAAAAAAGCAAGCTTTTTCACTTTTCATGTACATTTCAGTGTATCTCGTGAAAAATCACGTTTTAACATCCAAACAGTAAGAATGACGATAAAAATAACATTTTGCTTTTTTTAGACTTTTAGGCTGAAAACCTGATTTGTGCTAAGAAATCTGAAAAAAAGCAAGCTTTTTCACTTTTCATGTACATTTCAGTGTATCTCATGATAAATCAAGTTTTGATATCCAAACAGTAAGAATGAAAAATAAAATGTCATTTAGCTTTTTCGGACATTTTAGGCTGAAAACCTGATTTTTGCTAAGAAATCTGAAGAAAAGCAAACTTTTTACTTTTCATGTACATTTCAGTGTATCTCATGAAAAATTACGTTTAACATCCAAACAGTAAGAATCACGATAAAAATAACATTTAGCTTTTTTAGACTTTTTAGGCTGAAAACCTCATTTGTGCTACGAACTCTGACTGAAAAGCAAACTTTTTCACTTTTCATGTACATTTCAGTGTATCTCATAAAAAATCAAGTTTTGACATCCAAACAGTAAGAATGTAAATTAAAATGTCATTTAGCTTTTTTTGAACTTTTTAGAATAAGAACCTTAATTTCTGCTTACAACATTGACTGAAAAGCAAACGTTTTAACTTTTAATGAACATTCCAGTCATGATAAATCAAGTTTTGACATCCAAACAATAAGAATGAAAAATAAAATGTCATTTAGCTTTTTCGGACATTTTAAGCTGAAAACCTGATTTTTGCTAAGAAATCTGAAGAAAAGCAAACTTTTTCACTTTTCATGTACATTTCAGTGTATCTCATGAAAAATTACGTTTTAACATCCAAACAGTAAGAATGACGATAAAAATAACATTTAGCTTTTTTTAGACTTTTTAGGCTGAAAACCTGATTTGTGCTAACAACTCTGAATGAAAAGTAAACTTTTTCTTTTTT
The DNA here is from genome assembly GCA_016861445.1 of Oryzias woworae. Taxonomy (NCBI): domain Eukaryota; kingdom Metazoa; phylum Chordata; class Actinopteri; order Beloniformes; family Adrianichthyidae; genus Oryzias; species Oryzias woworae. Next base: position 9,748 of record BOLG01000396.1, read on the forward strand.
CATTAACATTCAGTGTTATCTCATGATAAATCAAGTTTTGACATCCAAACAGTAAGAATGAAAAATAAAATGTCATTTAGCTTTTTCGGACATTTTAGGCTGAAAACCTGATTTTTGCTAAGAAGTCTGAAAAAAAGCAAGCTTTTTCACTTTTCATGTACATTTCAGTGTATCTCATGAAAAATTACGTTTTAACATCCAAACAGTAAGAATGACGATGAAAATAACATTTAGCTTCTTTTGGACTTTTTAGGCTCAAAACCTGATTTTTGCTAACAACTCTGAATGAAAAGTAAACTTTTTCTTTTTTCATTAACATTCAGTGTATCTCATGAAAAATCAAGTTTCGACATCCAAACAGTAAGAATGAAAAATAAAATGTCATTTAGCTTTTTCGGACATTTTAGGCTGAAAACCTGATTTTTGCTAAGAAATCTGAAGAAAAGAAAACTTTTTCACTTTTCATGTACATTTCAGTGTATCTCATGAAAAATCACGTTTTAACATCCAAACAGTAAGAATGACGATAAAAATAACATTTAGCTTTTTTTAGACTTTTTAGGCTGAAAACCTGATTTGTGCTAACAACTCTGAATGAAAAGTAAACTTTTTCTTTTTTCATTAACATTCAGTGTATCTCATGATAAATCAAGTTTTGACATCCAAACAGTAAGAATGAAAAATAAAATGTCATTTAGTATTTTCGGACATTTTAGGCTGAAAACCTGATTTTTGCTAAGAAGTCTGAAAAAAATCAAGCTTTTTCACTTTTCATGTACATTTCAGTGTATCTCATGAAAAATTACGTTTTAACATCCAAACAGTAAGAATGACGATGAAAATAACATTTAGCTTCTTTTGGACTTTTAGGCAGAAAACCTTATTTGTGCTAAAAACTCTGACTGAAAAGCAAACTTTTTCTTTTTTTATTAACGTTCAGTGTATCTCATGAAAAACAAAGTTTTGACATCCAAACAGTAAGAATGTAAATTAAAACGACAACAATCAGCTTTTTCGGACATTTTAGGCTGAAAACCTGATTTTTGCTAAGAAATCTGAAGAAAAGCAAACTTTTTCACTTTTCATGTACATTTCAGTGTATCTCATGAAAAATTACGTTTTAACTTCCAAACAGTAAGAATGACGATAAAAATAACATTTAGCTTTTTTTAGACTTTTTAGGCTGAAAACCTGATTTGTGCTAACAACTCTGAATGAAAAGTAAACTTTTTCTTTTTTCATTAACATTCAGTGTTATCTCATGATAAATCAAGTTTTGACATCCAAACAGTAAGAATGAAAAATAAAATGTCATTTAGCTTTTTCGGACATTTTAGGCTGAAAACCTGATTTTTGCTAAGAAGTCTGAAAAAAATCAAGCTTTTTCACTTTTCATGTACATTTCAGTGTATCTCATGAAAAATTACGTTTTAACATCCAAACAGTAAGAATGACGATGAAAATAACATTTAGCTTCTTTTGGACTTTTTAGGCAGAAAACCTTATTTGTGCTAAAAACTCTGACTGAAAAGCAAACTTTTTCTTTTTTCATTAACGTTCAGTGTATCTCATGAAAAACAAAGTTTTGACATCCAAACAGTAAGAATGTAAATTAAAACGACAACAATCAGCTTTTTCGGACATTTTAGGCTGAAAACCTGATTTTTGCTAAGCAATCTGAAGAAAAGCAAACTTTTTCACTTTTCATGTACATTTCAGTGTATCTCATGAAAAATCACGTTTTAACATCCAAACAGTAAGAATGACGATAAAAATAACATTTAGCTTTTTTTAGACTTTTTAGGCTGAAAACCTGATTTGTGCTAAGAAATCTGAAAAAAAGCAAGCTTTTTCACTTTTCATGTACATTTCAGTGTATCTCATGATAAATCAAGTTTTGATATCCAAACAGTAAGAATGAAAAATAAAATGTCATTTAGCTTTTTCGGACATTTTAGGCTGAAAACCTGATTTTTGCTAAGAAGTCTGAAAAAAAGCAAGCTTTTTCACTTTTCATGTACATTTCAGTGTATCTCATGAAAAATTACGTTTTAACATCCAAACAGTAAGAATGACGATGAAAATAACATTTAGCTTCTTTTGGACTTTTTAGGCTCATAACCTGATTTTGCTAACAACTCTGAATGAAAAGTAAACTTTTTCTTTTTTCATTAACATTCAGTGTATCTCATGAAAAATCAAGTTTCGACATCCAAACAGTAAGAATGAAAAATAAAATGTCATTTAGCTTTTTCAGACATTTTAGGCTGAAAACCTGATTTTTGCTAAGAAGTCTGAAAAAAAGCAAGCTTTTTCACTTTTCATGTACATTTCAGTGTATCTCATGAAAAATTACGTTTTAACATCCAAACAGTAAGAATGACGATGAAAATAACATTTAGCTTCTTTTGGACTTTTTAGGCTCAAAACCTGATTTTTGCTAACAACTCTGAATGAAAAGTAAACTTTTTCTTTTTCATTAACATTCAGTGTTATCTCATGATAAATCAAGTTTTGATATCCAAACAGTAAGAATGAAAAATAAAATGTCATTTAGCTTTTTCGGACATTTTAGGCTGAAAACCTGATTTTTGCTAAGAAGTCTGAAAAAAATCAAGCTTTTTCACTTTTCATGTACATTTCAGTGTATCTCATGAAAAATTACGTTTTAACATCCAAACAGTAAGAATGACGATGAAAATAACATTTAGCTTCTTTTGGACTTTTTAGGCTCAAAACCTGATTTTTGCTAACAACTCTGAATGAAAAGTAAACTTTTTCTTTTTTCATTAACATTCAGTGTTTTCTCATGATAAATCAAGTTTTGACATCCAAACAGTAAGAATGAAAAATAAAATGTCATTTAGCTTTTTCGGACATTTTAGGCTGAAAACCTGATTTTTGCTAAGAAATCTGAAGAAAAGCAAGCTTTTTCACTTTTCATGTACATTTCAGTGTATCTCATGAAAAATCACGTTTTAACATCCAAACAGTAAGAATGACGATAAAAATAACATTTAGCTTTTTTTAGACTTTTTAGGCTGAAAACCTGATTTGTGCTAACAACTCTGAATGAAAAGTAAACTTTTTCTTTTTTATTAACATTCAGTGTTATCTCATGATAAATCAAGTTTTGATATCCAAACAGTAAGAATGAAAAATAAAATGTCATTTAGCTTTTTCGGACATTTTAGGCTGAAAACCTGATTTTTGCTAAGAAATCTGAAAAAAAGCAAGCTTTTTCACTTTTCATTAACATTTCAGTGTATCTCATGATAAATCAAGTTTTGATATCCAAACAGTAAGAATGAAAAATAAAATGTCATTTAGCTTTTTCGGACATTTTAGGCTGAAAACCTGATTTTTGCTAAGAAGTCTGAAAAAAAGCAAGCTTTTTCACTTTTCATGTACATTTCAGTGTATCTCATGAAAAATTACGTTTTAACATCCAAACAGTAAGAATGACGATAAAAATAACATTTAGCTTTTTTTAGACTTTTTAGGCTGAAAACCTGATTTTTGCTACGAACTCTGACTGAAAAGCAAACTTTTTCACTTTTCATGTACATTTCAGTGTATCTCATAAAAAATCAAGTTTTGACATCCAAACAGTAAGAATGTAAATTAAAATGTCATTTAGCTTTTTTTGAACTTTTTAGAATAAGAACCTTAATTTCTGCTTACAACATTGACTGAAAAGCAAACGTTTTAACTTTTAATGAACATTCCAGTCATAATAAATCAAGTTTTGACATCCAAACAATAAGAATGAAAAATAAAATGTCATTTAGCTTTTTCGGACATTTTAGGCTGAAAACCTGATTTTTGCTAAGAAATCTGAAGAAAAGAAAACTTTTTCACTTTTCATGTACATTTCAGTGTATCTCATGAAAAATTACGTTTTAACATCCAAACAGTAAGAATGACGATGAAAATAACATTTAGCTTCTTTTGGACTTTTTAGGCTCAAAACCTGATTTTTGCTAACAACTCTGAATGAAAAGTAAACTTTTTCTTTTTTCATTAACATTCAGTGTATCTCATGAAAAATCAATTTTCGACATCCAAACAGTAAGAATGAAAAATAAAATGTCATTTAGCTTTTTCAGACATTTTAGGCTGAAAACCTGATTTTTGCTAAGAAATCTGAAGAAAAGCAAACTTTTTCACTTTTCATGTACATTTCAGTGTATCTCATGAAAAATCACGTTTTAACATCCAAACAGTAAGAATCACGATAAAAATAACATTTAGCTTTTTTTAGACTTTTTAGGCTGAAAACCTGATTTTTGCTACGAACTCTGACTGAAAAGCAAACTTTTTCACTTTTCATGTACATTTCAGTGTATCTCATAAAAAATCAAGTTTTGACATCCAAACAGTAAGAATGTAAATTAAAATGTCATTTAGCTTTTTTTGAACTTTTTAGAATAAGAACCTTAATTTCTGCTTACAACATTGACTGAAAAGCAAACGTTTTAACTTTTAATGAACATTCCAGTCATGAAAAATCAATTTTCGACATCCAAACAGTAAGAATGAAAAATAAAATGTCATTTAGCTTTTTCGGACATTTTAGGCTGAAAACCTGATTTTTGCTAAGAAATCTGAAGAAAAGCAAAATTTTTGACTTTTCATGTACATTTCAGTGTATCTCATGAAAAATCACGTTTTAACATTTAAACAGTAAGAATGACGATAAAAATAACATTTAGCTTTTTTTAGACTTTTTAGGCTGAAAACCTGATTTGTGCTAACAACTCTGAATGAAAAGTAAACTTTTTCTTTTTTATTAACATTCAGTGTTATCTCATGATAAATCAAGTTTTGACATCCAAACAGTAAGAATGAAAAATAAAATGTCATTTAGCTTTTTCGGACATTTTAGGCTGAAAACCTGATTTTTGCTAAGAAATCTGAAAAAAAGCAAGCTTTTTCACTTTTCATGTACATTTCAGTGTATCTCATGAACAATTACGTTTTAACATCCAAACAGTAAGAATGACGATGAAAATAACATTTAGCTTCTTTTGGACTTTTTAGGCTCAAAACCTGATTTTTGCTAACAACTCTGAATGAAAAGTAAACTTTTTCTTTTTTCATTAACATTCAGTGTTATCTCATGATAAATCAAGTTTTGACATCCAAACAATAAGAATGAAAAATAAAATGTCATTTAGCTTTTTCGGACATTTTAGGCTGAAAAACCTGATTTTTGCTAAGAAGTCTGAAAAAAAGCAAACTTTTTCACTTTTCATGTACATTTCAGTGTATCTCATGAACAATTACGTTTTAACATCCAAACAGTAAGAATGACGATGAAAATAACATTTAGCTTCTTTTGGACTTTTTAGGCTCAAAACCTGATTTTTGCTAACAACTCTGAATGAAAAGTAAACTTCTTCTTTTTTCATTAACATTCAGTGTTATCTCATGATAAATCAAGTTTTGACATCCAAACAGTAAGAATGAAAAATAAAATGTCATTTAGCTTTTTCGGACATTTTAGGCTGAAAACCTGATTTTTGCTAAGAAATCTGAAGAAAAGCAAACTTTTTCACTTTTCATGTACATTTCAGTGTATCTCATGAAAAATCACGTTTTAACATCCAAACAGTAAGAATGACGATAAAAATAACATTTAGCTTTTTTTAGACTTTTTAGGCTGAAAATGTTATGCGGGGAGAAGAAGAACAGGATCCATGAGCAGAGTAAGGATGAGTTAATTTATTCCAAGAGGAAGGCTGGAGTTTGGAGACTGGAGTCTGGAGAGGAGGGTAGAGGAAGGAGCGCAGCTGGCGGGGTGTGGTGGAGTAGCAGGTTGACTAAGAGTCGAAGAACCAGGGTCAACCAGAACAGGAGGACGGGCAGCTGTGTGACAAAACCAGACAAGGTAAGGGTGTAGGAAGCACAGGTCTGAGACTGAACGCTACTAGTTTACCACTTGTTGGTCGGGTAACGATCTGGCGCTGACAGGAGGTCCCCTTGCAGCTTAAGTAGAGTAGATGATGAGATCTGGAACAGGTGTGCCTTGCAGCCGAACCACGCCTCTTGACATCACAACAGAAAACCTGATTTTTGCTACGAACTCTGACTGAAAAGCAAACTTTTTCACTTTTCATGTACATTTCAGTGTATCTCATAAAAAATCAAGTTTTGACATCCAAACAGTAAGAATGTAAATTAAAATGTCATTTAGCTTTTTTTGAACTTTTTAGAATAAGAACCTTAATTTCTGCTTACAACATTGACTGAAAAGCAAACGTTTTAACTTTTAATGAACATTCCAGTCATAATAAATCAAGTTTTGACATCCAAACAATAAGAATGAAAAATAAAATGTCATTTAGCTTTTTCGGACATTTTAGGCTGAAAACCTGATTTTTGCTAAGAAATCTGAAAAAAAGCAAGCTTTTTCACTTTTCATGTACATTTCAGTGTATCTCATGATAAATCAAGTTTTGATATCCAAACAGTAAGAATGAAAAATAAAATGTCATTTAGCTTTTTCGGACATTTTAGGCTGAAAACCTGATTTTTGCTAAGAAGTCTGAAAAAAAGCAAGCTTTTTCACTTTTCATGTACATTTCAGTGTATCTCATGAAAAATTACGTTTTAACATCCAAACAGTAAGAATGACGATAAAAATAACATTTAGCTTCTTTTGGACTTTTTAGGCTCAAAACCTGATTTTTGCTAACAACTCTGAATGAAAAGTAAACTTTTTCTTTTTTCATTAACATTCAGTGTATCTCATGAAAAATCAATTTTCGACATCCAAACAGTAAGAATGTAAATTAAAATGTCATTTAGCTTTTTTTGAACTTTTTAGAATAAGAACCTTAATTTCTGCTTACAACATTGACTGAAAAGCAAACGTTTTAACTTTTAATGAACATTCCAGTCATGATAAATCAAGTTTTGACATCCAAACAGTAAGAATGAAAAATAAAATGTCATTTAGCTTTTTCGGACATTTTAGGCTGAAAACCTGATTTTGCTAAGAAATCTGAAAAAAAGCAAGCTTTTTCACTTTTCATGTACATTTCAGTGTATCTCATGAAAAATCATGTTTTAACATCCAAACAGTAAGAATGACGATAAAAATAACATTTAGCTTTTTTTAGACTTTTTAGGCTGAAAACCTGATTTGTGCTAAGAAATCTGAAAAAAAGCAAGTTTTTTCACTTTTCATGTACATTTCAGTGTATCTCATGATAAATCAAGTTTTGACATCCAAACAGTAAGAATGTAAATTAAAATGTCATTTAGCTTTTTTTGAACTTTTTAGAATAAGAACCTTAATTTCTGCTTACAACATTGACTGAAAAGCAAACGTTTTAACTTTTAATGAACATCATGGTTTGTGTGTGCATAATTCTTGATTTGTGTATAACTTTAGGTTTGAGCGTGCATAATTCTTGATTTGTGCATAACTTTAGGTTTGTGCGTGCATAATTCTTGATTTGTGTATAACTTTAGGTTTGTGCGTGCATAATTCTTGATTTGTGTATAACTTTAGGTTTGTGCGTGCATAATTCTTGATTTGTGTATAACTTTAGGTTTGTGCGTGCATAATTCTTGATTTGTGTATAACTTTAGGTTTACCTGAGACCTCAACTTGGTCCTTGATCCTGAACTTGACAGACTCAGCACAGCAGGACACCAGCGCACACTTGCAAGTATTTTGAAGCAGTACATGGATGAGTTAGGTCTCTGCGACGCTTGGCCCTCATGTCATCCGAACGCTAAAACGGGTCACTTTCTTTTCTCCAGTTCACTACTCACAGTCTCGCTTAGACTACGTTTTAGTCAGTAATTCTCTTTTAAAAGATATCAAGGATTCCAACATTCATCCAATTATCATTAGTGATCATGCACCAGTTTCTGTAAATATTTCTAGAGATATACCCACACCTTCAGGCTTAACCTGGAGGTTTAACACTTCTCTGTTAAAAGATCAAGAGTTCATTCAGTTCTTTAAAAAAGAGTGGGCAACCTTCTTAGAATTAAATGATACTCCTGATATTTCACCATGTGTTCTTTGGGAAACAGCAAAAGCAGTGATGAGAGGAAAAAAATATTTCTTATTCAACAAATAAAAAACACAAAGAGAAAGCAGATTTATTAGAAATAGAAAATAAAATCAAAGATCTAGAGGCTGCTTATGCTGCTTCTGCACAAGAACACATTCTGGGAGATCTGAAAAATTTAAAGCTTCAGTTAAATGACATCATCAATAAACAAACACAATTCCAAATACAAAAACTTCAACTCGAAAATGTTCATGATCAAACTGGATTCATTAAAGGTAGACACTCAAGTGATAATGTCCGCAGACTTGTTAACATTATAGATTTTGCCACTATTTGTTCATACAAATAAAGTTTCGTTTAAATTACAAAAGGGGCTTATACTAACATACATTTTGTGTTCCCTATGATTTATAACCCCCGATTGTAAGAGTCAAATCTGTCTAATACACAAGGCTCTCAGCTCATCTGTTTGCTCAGCTGTTGGACAGAACAAGTTTAAAAAAAAAAAAGAATAAAAACAGTTTCTGAGTATTTCTTTATTCATATCACGTTGGATCAGGAGCGAAAGAAGCGTACGGTTTGAAAAAGCTCAAGTTTATGACGCAGCAACTGCTAAGAGTGGGCCACAAGTTTGCTTGGGATTGTGAGGGGCTGTACGCTAGCAGGAGAAAATGTAAACAAAATAATTCTGGGATATCAACATAGGGTTACTTCTGCGCCAACAGTCACGCCCACAACTCACAGGAACTACTGCTGCTCTGCAGAAACTATTTCCTAGAAAACAACACAGGGTTTTTGGGGGAAGTTCTGGTCACTGACTGTAAGCGAACTGGACTGAGTGACCCCTCCTCCCTGGCGATCCAAACAGGAAGTACGTGCTGGTCCCAGGAAGCCAAAACTCCATAGACTTCAATAGAAAAATACTCAGCTTATCATCAGTCATTTTCTTTGTCAGAATAACTATTCTTGCTCTGATACTTCTTTCTTAACATCTTCTTGCTAATCCTATGTTTTCATGATATTTTTTCTTTATTGCAAGTTATTCAAGTTATAAACGGACCAATCAGATGCATCAGTAAAAGCATTTGGTCTTATTTCAAACTTATGTTTGAAGCGTTTGATTGACAGATTCTCTCAAGCCCACTTTCAGTGGGGGTGTGGTCTTCTAACAAGCTCACTCCTGATTGGAGAGAATGGTTATCATAAAAACGTTGGCTCAGACCAATCCCTGCTTACTGACGATTTCTGGTTCCAACATATGTGTCTGTAACACATAACTCTGGCGACTGAATTGAATTCATTCCATCGGAGCCCAAAGCAAGTCATTCTTTGCGGATTACGTCAAACTCACTCAGTCCAGCTCTGAGATATTGTTTTGGTATTTTCATCTTCTGGAGTGCGTCCACTCTCTGGTTGCTGCAGTGAGTCGGCGGTCCGATTCCCTGCCGCTTGTGGGCGAGTGGTTTAGGGAAGAGGCGGATACTTTGCTGAAGATGAGCACCGGCTTCCTAAAAAGTCTGCAGATTTCATAGAAGCATAACCATCTCAGTAATGCTCAGATGAACATCAGGGCAGATTAAATCACTCTAAGCTGCCGCTGACCCCCCCACATGCATGAAGATGCGTCTTTCTGTGCTGAGACTTCCATTTTTCCTTGCAGCTGTCGGAGTTACATAACAGCTTGATAGCACAGTTCCAGAGTCGTGTGTAAAACGGTGGCGTTCCCTTCTGAGTCTGCTCGCTCTCCAGGGCCTTAAACTGTGATGAACAGATGGAGAAACCTCACAGGGACTGAAGCATAGTTGGTTACATGAGGTTTCTCATTAGTTTGTTGATCATCACGAGTAACTTGTCCTCCTGTGACCCCTGCACAGCTGTCCCTTCCTGGTCAAACACCTGAGCAGCTGCGTTCCTGCCATTGGGGCCGTGCTCTTCGTCTTCGTCTTCATGACGCTGCTCCAGACCAGTTTCAGCGACCCGGGCATCCTCCCCAGAGCCACGCCGGAGGAAGCTGCTGACGTGGAGAGGCAGATATAAGCAAACAGCTGATTTGCTGTGGGATTGAAATGTTTTCAGTCGATTCTCTTTTTGTGCTTCTGCCTGCTGCCCCCCCCCCACCGCCGCCTGGAAGGGGGAGATTAGCGAGCTCCAAACCTGCGTAAATCGAGCGCTTCTGGACCTGCAGGACTCCTACTCAGGACCCAAGTTGAGCAGAGAAGTGCAGCTGCCCCGCTATTGTTGAGCAGGTTTAGGCAGGAAAACACCTGAACTGCTTTTGCCTGCTGGTTTTCTAGGCGTTTAAACACATTTTTATCTGCAAAATGGATTTTCTCTGCATTTATCTTTTCCTGCTGGAAACAAACAAAAAAAATCCTGATTTTGTGAATGAAAAACATCAAACATGTTAAAGCATTTATTGATGAAACAGTCACTATTGATGCTCTTCAGATTATTTCATGAGAAGAGAGGATTCTTTTTTTCCTTCCCAGAACTAAAATTAACTAATAAGTTTGACTTTTTTATGAAAAACACCTTAAAATCACTGTAAATGTCATCAAAAATATGTTTTTCTTTTCTTTTGTCAAAGCTGAATTTCTGGTGGAAGAACGGCAAAGAAAAAAAAATTCCAGCAGAGAAAGGACAGATGAAAAGATGACAAGGAGCTTCAGGCTGGATCTGCAGTTTGTTGAATTTTAGAAGAACATAACCAAATGGAAACCAGAACAGAAAACGTTCTGGTCGTGGAACTGTGGACCGGTTCTACACCCTCTTTCGGGTGCTGGAGGGTTTGTGGGAGCTCGCTCATCCTGTCCATTTGTGTTTTGTGGATTTGGAGAAGGCTTGTGACCGCGTCCCCCGTGGAGTCCTGTGGAGGGTGTTCTGGGAGTATGGGGTCCGGGGAGCCTTACTCAGGGCTGTCCGGTCTCTGTATGACCAGAGCAGGAGCTTGGTCTGCATAACCTGTCTCCACCTGTTCCACTGCCCAGGTGGAGAAGTTTCAGTATCTTGGGGTGTTGTTCACGAGTAAGGGAAGATCGGAGCGTGAGATTGACAGGATTGGTGCGGCGTCCATCGTTATGTGGTCGCTGTACCTGTCCATCTTGGTGAAGAGAGAGCTGAGCCGGAAAGCAAAGCTCTCAGTTTACTGGTCGATCTACGCTCCAATACTCACCTATGGTCATGCTGCTCCTCCACATTCAGAGGAGCCAGTTGAGGTGGCTCGGGCATCTGGTCCGGATGCCTCCTGGACGCCTCCATCTGGAGGAAGTGGCCGGGGAGAGGGAAGTCTGGGGATCTTTGCTTAGACTGCTGACCCCACGACCCGGTCCCGGATGAGCGGAAGAAGATTTCCGACCAAAGAAACACGCATGTACTAAAGAGAATGAACAACGATTGTTTTAAACAGTAATAACAGAAACAATACATGAAGCAAAAGTTTGAGTCTCGTGGGTGGAGGTGGAGTCATGAGGGGGTGCATCAAACCACCTGCTTTCTTCCCTGGTCAATGCTGGTTTTGACCCCCTAGACCAGCAGCTGCACGTGCGGGTGGCTCGCTCAGAAGGTTCAGGGTGAAAGCAGATTACACAAAGTCACACTGTGAAGTGTTTCCTCATTCCTGCTGTGTCAGGTCCAGCAGGAGAGCCAGTGCTGCCCTCTTGTGTTTGGAAGTCCAAGTGACGTGAAGTTTAGATGCCAGCAGGAGTTCTGCTCCTCAGTTTCTGATCGACTCTGAACCATCAACCGGGTTCTTCTTGTCCTGCCTCATCATTCTAGACCTTCATCAGAGCACACGTCTTCCTTTCTTTCTGCAGACGACTCTGGAAACTCCAGCCATCGGCCCCCCCTCGCGCACCAAAGAGGTCTTCATCAACCAGCAGGTGGTGAAGCTCAAGTACTGCTTCACCTGTAAGATGTTCCGACCGCCACGCACCTCCCACTGCAGCCTGTGTGACAATTGTGTGACAATCCGCGTATGCCAGGACCGGGGCACTACGCAAAGCTTCCTTCGGCTTGTCAAAGGCTTGCTGACAGGTCAGAGACCAGGTGATGGGGGTATTCTTACCCCCTCCAGTCGAGCCATGGGTAAGGGCATTTAGGGGCAGGGCAATTTTTGATAACCCAACAATAAAGCGGTGATGCAATCATCTGAGGCGAACCAGATGTGATGTAATCATCTGAAGCCAACCAGATGTAATGCAATCATCTGAAGCCAAACAGATGTGATGCAATCATCTGAAGCCAAACAGATGTGTTGCAATCATCCGAGGCCAAACATATGTGATACAATCCTCTGAGGCCAAACAGATGTGATGCAATCATCTGAAGCCAACCAGATGTAATGCAATCATCTGAAGCCAAACAGATGTGTTGCAATCATCTGAGGCCAAACATATGTGATGCAATCATCTGAAGCCAAACAGATGTGATGCAATCCTCTGAGGCCAAACAGATGTGATGCAATCCTCTGAGGCCAAACAGATGTGATACAATCCTCTGAGGCCAAACAGATGTAATGCAATCATCTGAGGCCAACCAGATGTGATGCAATCATCTGAAGCCAAACAGATGTGATGCAATCATCTGAGGCCAAACAGATGTGATGCAATCATCTGAGGCGAACCAGATGTGATGCAATCCTCTGAGGCCAAACAGATGTGATGCAATCATCTGAAGCCAAACAGATGTGATGCAATCATCTGAAGCCAAACAGATGTGATGCAATCATCTGAAGCCAAACAGATGTGATGCAATCATCTGAAGCCAAACAGATGTGATGCAATCATCTGAGGCGAACCAGATGTGATGCAATCATCTGAGGCCAACCATATGTGATGCAATCATCTGAAGCCAAACAGATGTGATGCAATCATCTGAGGCGAACCAGATGTGATGCAATCATCTGAGGCAAAACCAGATGTGATGCAATCATCTGAGGCCAAACAGATGTGATGCAATCATCTGAAGCCAAACAGATGTGATGCAATCATCTGAAGCCAAACAGATGTGATGCAATGATCTGAAGCCAAACAGATGTGATGCAATTATCTGAGACGAACTGGATGTGATGCAATGATCTGAAGCCAAACAGATGTGATGCAATGATCTGAAGCCAAACAGATGTGTTGCAATCATCTGAGACGAACCAGATGTGATGCAATCATCTGAGGCCAAACAGATGTGATGCAATGATCTGAAGCCAAACAGATGTGATGCAATGATCTGAAGCCAAACAGATGTGATGCAATGATCTGAAGCCAAACAGATGTGATGCAATGATCTGAAGCCAAAGAGATGTGTTGCAATCATCTGAGACGAACCAGATGTGATGCAATCATCTGAGGCCAAACAGATGTGATGCAATGATCTGAAGCCAAACAGATGTGATGCAATGATCTGAAGCCAAACAGATGTGATGCAATCATCTGAAGCCAAACAGATGTGATGCAATCATCTGAAGCCAAACAGATGTGATGCAATGATCTGAAGCCAAACAGATGTGATGCAATCATCTGAAGCCAAAGAGATGTGATGCAATCCTCTGAAGCCAAACAGATGTGATGCAATCATCTGAGGCGAACCAGATGTGATGCAATGATCTGAGGCCAACCAGATGTGATGCAATCATCTGAAGCCAGACAGATGTGATGCAATCATTTGCGGCGAACCAGATGTGATGCAATCATCTGAGGCGAACCAGATGTGATGCAATCATCTGAAGCCAAACAGATGTGATGCAATCCTCTGAGGCCAACCAGATGTGATGCAATCATCTGAGGCCAAATAGATGTGATGCAATCATCTGAGGCCAAACAGATGTGATGCAATCATCTGAGGCCAAACAGATGTGATGCATTCATATGAGGCCAACCAGATGTGATGCAATGATCTGAAGCCAAACAGATGTGATGCAATCATCTGAAGCCAAACAGATGTGATGCAATCCTTTGAGGCCAAACAGATGTGATGCAATCATCTGAAGCCAAACAGATGTGATGCAATCCTCTGAGGCCAAACAGATGTGATGCAATCCTCTGAAGCCAAACAGATGTGATGCAATCATCTGAGGCGAACCAGATGTGATGCAATCATCTGAAGCCAGCCAGATGTGATGCAATCATCTGAAGCCAAACAGATGTGATGCAATCATCTGAGGCCAACCAGATGTGATGCAATCATCTGAAGCCAAACAGATGTGATGCAATCATCTGAGGCCAACCAGATGTGATGCAATCATCTGAGGCCAAACAGATGTGATGCAATCATCTGAGGCCAACCAGATGTGATGCAATCATCTGAAGCCAAACAGATGTGATGCAATCATCTGAAGCCAAACAGATGTGATGCAATGATCTGAAGCCAAACAGATGTGATGCAATCATCTGAAGCCAAACAGATGTGATGCAATGATCTGAGGCCAACCAGATGTGATGCAATCATCTGAAGCCAGACAGATGTGATGCAATTATTTGCGGCGAACCAGATGTGATGCAATCCTCTGAGGCGAACCAGATGTGATGCAATCATCTGAAGCCAAACAGATGTGATGCAATCCTCTGAGGCCAACCAGATGTGATGCAATCATCTGAGGCCAAACAGATGTGAGGCAATCATCTGAGGCCAAACAGATGTGATGCATTCATATGAGGCCAACCAGATGTGATGCAATGATCTGAAGCCAAACAGATGTGATGCAATCATCTGAAGCCAAACAGATGTGATGCAATCATCTGAAGCCAAACAGATGTGATGCAATCCTCTGAGGCCAACCAGATGTGATGCAATCATCTGAAGCCAAACAGATGTGATGCAATCCTCTGAGGCCAAACAGATGTGATGCAATCCTCTGAAGCCAAACAGATGTGATGCAATCATCTGAGGCGAACTAGATGTGATGCAATCATCTTAAGCCAGCCAGATGTGATGCAATCATCTGAAGCCAAACAGATGTGATGCAATCATCTGAGGCCAACCAGATGTGATGCAATCATCTGAGGCCAAACAGATGTGATGCAATCATCTGAGGTCAACCAGATGTGATGCAATCATCTGAAGCCAAACAGATGTGATGCAATCATCTGAAGCCAAACAGATGTGTTGCAATCATCTGAGACGAACCAGATGTGATGCAATCATCTGAGGCCAAACAGATGTGATGCAATGATCTGAAGCCAAACAGATGTGATGCAATCATCTGAGGCCAACCAGATGTGATGCAATCATCTGAAGCCAAAGAGATGTGATGCAATCATCTGAGGCGAACCAGATGTGATGCAATCATCTTAAGCCAGCCAGATGTGATGCAATCATCTGAAGCCAAACAGATGTGATGCAATCATCTGAGGCCAACCAGATGTGATGCAATCATCTGAGGCCAAACAGATGTGATGCAATCATCTGAGGTCAACCAGATGTGATGCAATCATCTGAAGCCAAACAGATGTGATGCAATGATCTGAAGCCAAACAGATGTGTTGCAATCATCTGAGACGAACCAGATGTGATGCAATCATCTGAGGCCAAACAGATGTGATGCAATGATCTGAAGCCAAACAGATGTGATGCAATCATCTGAGGCCAACCAGATGTGATGCAATCATCTGAAGCCAAAGAGATGTGATGCAATCATCTGAGGCGAACCAGATGTGATGCAATCATCTGAAGCCAAACAGATGTGATGCAATCATCTGAAGCCAAACAGATGTGATGCAATCATCTGAAGCCAAACAGATGTGATGCAATCATCTGAAGCCAAAGAGATGTGATGCAATCCTCTGAAGCCAAACAGATGTGATGCAATCATCTGAGGCGAACCAGATGTGATGCAATGATCTGAGGCCAACCAGATGTGATGCAATCATCTGAAGCCAGACAGATGTGATGCAATCATTTGCGGCGAACCAGATGTGATGCAATCATCTGAGGCGAACCAGATGTGATGCAATCATCTGAAGCCAAACAGATGTGATGCAATCCTCTGAGGCCAACCAGATGTGATGCAATCATCTGAGGCCAAACAGATGTGAGGCAATCATCTGAGGCCAAACAGATGTGATGCAATCATCTGAGGCCAAACAGATGTGATGCATTCATATGAGGCCAACCAGATGTGATGCAATGATCTGAAGCCAAACAGATGTGATGCAATCATCTGAAGCCAAACAGATGTGATGCAATCCTTTGAGGCCAAACAGATGTGATGCAATCATCTGAAGCCAAACAGATGTGATGCAATCCTCTGAGGCCAAACAGATGTGATGCAATCCTCTGAAGCCAAACAGATGTGATGCAATCATCTGAGGCGAACCAGATGTGATGCAATCATCTGAAGCCAGCCAGATGTGATGCAATCATCTGAAGCCAAACAGATGTGATGCAATCATCTGAGGCCAACCAGATGTGATGCAATCATCTGAGGCCAAACAGATGTGATGCAATCATCTGAGGCCAACCAGATGTGATGCAATCATCTGAAGCCAAACAGATGTGATGCAATCATCTGAAGCCAAACAGATGTGATGCAATCATCTGAAGCCAAACAGATGTGATGCAATCATCTGAAGCCAAACAGATGTGATGCAATGATCTGAGGCCAACCAGATGTGATGCAATCATCTGAAGCCAGACAGATGTGATGCAATCATTTGCGGCGAACCAGATGTGATGCAATCCTCTGAGGCGAACCAGATGTGATGCAATCATCTGAAGCCAAACAGATGTGATGCAATCCTCTGAGGCCAACCAGATGTGATGCAATCATCTGAGGCCAAACAGATGTGAGGCAATCATCTGAGGCCAAACAGATGTGATGCAATCATCTGAGGCCAAACAGATGTGATGCATTCATATGAGGCCAACCAGATGTGATGCAATGATCTGAAGCCAAACAGATGTGATGCAATCATCTGAAGCCAAACAGATGTGATGCAATCCTTTGAGGCCAAACAGATGTGATGCAATCATCTGAAGCCAAACAGATGTGATGCAATCCTCTGAGGCCAAACAGATGTGATGCAATCCTCTGAAGCCAAACAGATGTGATGCAATCATCTGAGGCGAACTAGATGTGATGCAATCATCTTAAGCCAGCCAGATGTGATGCAATCATCTGAAGCCAAACAGATGTGATGCAATCATCTGAGGCCAACCAGATGTGATGCAATCATCTGAGGCCAAACAGATGTGATGCAATCATCTGAGGTCAACCAGATGTGATGCAATCATCTGAAGCCAAACAGATGTGATGCAATCACCTGAAGCCAAACAGATGTGATACAATGATCTGAAGCCAAATAGATGTGATGCAATCATCTGAAGCCAAACAGATGTGATGCAATCATCTGAAGCCAAAGAGATGTGATGCAATCCTTTGAGGCCAAACAGATGTGATGCAATCATCTGAAGCCAAACAGATGTGATGCAATCCTCTGAGGCCAAACAGATGTGATACAATCATCTGAAGCCAAAAAAATGTGATGCAATGATCTGAAGCCAAACAGATGTGATGCAATCATCTGAAGCCAAACAGATGTGATGCAATCATCTGAAGCCAAACAGATGTGATGCAATGATCTGAAGCCAAACAGATGTGATGCAATCATCTGAGGCGAACCAGATGTGATGCAATGATCTGAGGCCAACCAGATGTGATGCAATCATCTGAAGCCAGACAGATGTGATGCAATCATTTGCGGCGAACCAGATGTGATGCAATCATCTGAGGCGAACCAGATGTGATGCAATCATCTGAAGCCAAACAGATGTGATGCAATCCTCTGAGGCAAACCAGATGTGATGCAATCATCTGAGGCCAAACAGATGTGAGGCAATCATCTGAGGCCAAACAGATGTGATGCAATCATCTGAGGCCAAACAGATGTGATGCATTCATATGAGGCCAACCAGATGTGATGCAATGATCTGAAGCCAAACAGATGTGATGCAATCATCTGAAGCCAAACAGATGTGATGCAATCATCTGAAGCCAAACAGATGTGATGCAATCCTTTGAGGCCAAACAGATGTGATGCAATCATCTGAAGCCAAACAGATGTGATGCAATCCTCTGAGGCCAAACAGATGTGATGCAATCCTCTGAAGCCAAATAGATGTGATGCAATCATCTGAGGTGAACCAGATGTGATGCAATCATCTGAAGCCAGCCAGATGTGATGCAATCATCTGAAGCCAAACAGATGTGATGCAATCATCTGAGGCCAACCAGATGTGATGCAATCATCTGAGGCCAAACAGATGTGATGCAATCATCTGAGGCCAACCAGATGTGATGCAATCATCTGAGGCGAACCAGATGTGATGCAATCCTCTGAAGCCAAACAGATGTGATGCAATGATCTGAAGCCAAACAGATGTGATGCAATCATCTGAAGCCAAACAGATGTGATGCAATGATCTGAGGCCAACCAGATGTGATGCAATCATCTGAAGCCAGACAGATGTGATGCAATCATTTGCGGCGAACCAGATGTGATGCAATCCTCTGAGGCGAACCAGATGTGATGCAATCATCTGAAGCGAAACAGATGTGATGCAATCCTCTGAGGCCAACCAGATGTGGTGCAATCATCTGAGGCCAACCAGATGTGATGCAATCATCTGAGGCCAAACAGATGTGATGCAATCATCTGAGGCCAAACAGATGTGATGCATTCATCTGAGGCCAACCAGATGTGATGCAATGATCTGAAGCCAAACAGATGTGATGCAATGATCTGAAGCCAAACAGATGTGATGCAATCATCTGAAGCCAAACAGATGTGATGCAATCCTTTGAGGCCAAACAGATGTGATGCAATCATCTGAAGCCAAACAGATGTGATGCAATCCTCTGAGGCCAAACAGATGTGATGCAATCCTCTGAAGCCAAACAGATGTGATGCAATCATCTGAGGCGAACTAGATGTGATGCAATCATCTTAAGCCAGCCAGATGCGATGCAATCATCTGAAGCCAAACAGATGTGATGCAATCATCTGAGGCCAACC
The DNA here is from genome assembly GCA_016861445.1 of Oryzias woworae. Taxonomy (NCBI): domain Eukaryota; kingdom Metazoa; phylum Chordata; class Actinopteri; order Beloniformes; family Adrianichthyidae; genus Oryzias; species Oryzias woworae. The sequence continues at coordinate 28,787 of BOLG01000396.1, forward strand.
AGATGTGATGCAATCATCTGAGGCCAAACAGATGTGATGCAATCATCTGAGGTCAACCAGATGTGATGCAATCATCTGAAGCCAAACAGATGTGATGCAATCATCTGAAGCCAAACAGATGTGATACAATGATCTGAAGCCAAACAGATGTGATGCAATCATCTGAAGCCAAACAGATGTGATGCAATCATCTGAAGCCAAAGAGATGTGATGCAATCCTTTGAGGCCAAACAGATGTGATGCAATCATCTGAAGCCAAACAGATGTGATTCAATCCTCTGAGGCCAAACAGATGTGATACAATCCTCTGAAGCCAAACAGATGTGATGCAATCATCTGAAGCCAAACAGATGTGATGCAATCATCTGAAGCCAAACAGATGTGATGCAATCCACTGAGGCCAAACAGATGTGATGCAATCATTTGAAGCCAAACAAATGTGATGCAATGATCTGAAGCCAAACAGATGTGATGCAATCATCTGAAGCCAAACAGATGTGATGCAATCATCTGAAGCCAAACAGATGTGATGCAATGATCTGAAGCCAAACAGATGTGATGCAATCATCTGAGGCGAACCAGATGTGATGCAATGATCTGAGGCCAACCAGATGTGATGCAATCATCTGAAGCCAGACAGATGTGATGCAATCATTTGCGGCGAACCAGATGTGATGCAATCATCTGAGGCAAACCAGATGTGATGCAATCATCTGAAGCCAAACAGATGTGATGCAATCCTCTGAGGCCAACCAGATGTGATGCAATCATCTGAGGCCAAACAGATGTGAGGCAATCATCTGAGGCCAAACAGATGTGATGCAATCATCTGAGGCCAAACAGATGTGATGCATTCATATGAGGCCAACCAGATGTGATGCAATGATCTGAAGCCAAACAGATGTGATGCAATCATCTGAAGCCAAACAGATGTGATGCAATCATCTGAAGCCAAACAGATGTGATGCAATCATCTGAAGCCAAACAGATGTGATGCAATCCTTTGAGGCCAAACAGATGTGATGCAATCATCTGAAGCCAAACAGATGTGATGCAATCCTCTGAGGCGAACCAGATGTGATGCAATCCTCTGAAGCCAAACAGATGTGATGCAATCATCTGAGGCGAACCAGATGTGATGCAATCATCTGAAGCCAGCCAGATGTGATGCAATCATCTGAAGCCAAACAGATGTGATGCAATCCTCTGAAGCCAACCAGATGTGATGCAATCATCTGAGGCCAAACAGATGTGATGCAATCATCTGAGGCCAACCAGATGTGATGCAATCATCTGAAGCCAAACAGATGTGATGCAATCATCTGAAGCCAAACAGATGTGATGCAATGATCTGAAGCCAAACAGATGTGATGCAATGATCTGAAGCCAAACAGATGTGATGCAATGATCTGAGGCCAACCAGATGTGATGCAATCATCTGAAGCCAGACAGATGTGATGCAATCATTTGCGGCGAACCAGATGTGATGCAATCCTCTGAGGCGAACCAGATGTGATGCAATCATCTGAAGCCAAACAGATGTGATGCAATCCTCTGAGGCCAACCAGATGTGATGCAATCATCTGAGGCCAAACAGATGTGAGGCAATCATCTGAGGCCAAACAGATGTGATGCAATCATCTGAGGCCAAACAGATGTGATGCATTCATCTGAGGCCAACCAGATGTGATGCAATGATCTGAAGCCAAACAGATGTGATGCAATGATCTGAAGCCAAACAGATGTGATGCAATCATCTGAAGCCAAACAGATGTGATGCAATCCTTTGAGGCCAAACAGATGTGATGCAATCATCTGAAGCCAAACAGATGTGATGCAATCCTCTGAGGCCAAACAGATGTGATGCAATCCTCTGAAGCCAAACAGATGTGATGCAATCATCTGAGGCGAACAAGATGTGATGCAATCATCTTAAGCCAGCCAGATGTGATGCAATCATCTGAAGCCAAACAGATGTGATGCAATCATCTGAAGCCAAACAGATGTGATGCAATCATCTGAAGCCAAACAGATGTGATGCAATCATCTGAAGCCAAACAGATGTGATGCAATCCTTTGAGGCCAAACAGATGTGATGCAATCATCTGAAGCCAAACAGATGTGATGCAATCCTCTGAGGCGAACCAGATGTGATGCAATCCTCTGAAGCCAAACAGATGTGATGCAATCATCTGAGGCGAACCAGATGTGATGCAATCATCTGAAGCCAGCCAGATGTGATGCAATCATCTGAAGCCAAACAGATGTGATGCAATCCTCTGAAGCCAACCAGATGTGATGCAATCATCTGAGGCCAAACAGATGTGATGCAATCATCTGAGGCCAACCAGATGTGATGCAATCATCTGAAGCCAAACAGATGTGATGCAATCATCTGAAGCCAAACAGATGTGATGCAATGATCTGAAGCCAAACAGATGTGATGCAATGATCTGAAGCCAAACAGATGTGATGCAATGATCTGAGGCCAACCAGATGTGATGCAATCATCTGAAGCCAGACAGATGTGATGCAATCATTTGCGGCGAACCAGATGTGATGCAATCCTCTGAGGCGAACCAGATGTGATGCAATCATCTGAAGCCAAACAGATGTGATGCAATCCTCTGAGGCCAACCAGATGTGATGCAATCATCTGAGGCCAAACAGATGTGAGGCAATCATCTGAGGCCAAACAGATGTGATGCAATCATCTGAGGCCAAACAGATGTGATGCATTCATCTGAGGCCAACCAGATGTGATGCAATGATCTGAAGCCAAACAGATGTGATGCAATGATCTGAAGCCAAACAGATGTGATGCAATCATCTGAAGCCAAACAGATGTGATGCAATCCTTTGAGGCCAAACAGATGTGATGCAATCATCTGAAGCCAAACAGATGTGATGCAATCCTCTGAGGCCAAACAGATGTGATGCAATCCTCTGAAGCCAAACAGATGTGATGCAATCATCTGAGGCGAACTAGATGTGATGCAATCATCTTAAGCCAGCCAGATGTGATGCAATCATCTGAAGCCAAACAGATGTGATGCAATCATCTGAGGCCAACCAGATGTGATGCAATCATCTGAGGCCAAACAGATGTGATGCAATCATCTGAGGCCAACCAGATGTGATGCAATCATCTGAGGCCAACCAGATGTGATGCAATCATCTGAAGCCAAACAGATGTGATGCAATCATCTGAAGCCAAACAGATGTGATACAATGATCTGAAGCCAAACAGATGTGATGCAATCATCTGAAGCCAAACAGATGTGATGCAATCCTCTGAAGCCAAACAGATGTGATGCAATACTCTGAGGCCAAACAGATGTGATACAATCATCTGAAGCCAAACAGATGTGATGCAATCATCTGAAGCCAAACAGATGTGATGCAATCATCTGAAGCCAAACAGATGTGATGCAATCCACTGAGGCCAAACAGATGTGATGCAATCATTTGAAGCCAAACAAATGTGATGCAATGATCTGAAGCCAAACAGATGTGATGCAATCATCTGAAGCCAAACAGATGTGATGCAATCATCTGAAGCCAAACAGATGTGATGCAATGATCTGAAGCCAAACAGATGTGATGCAATCCTCTGAGGCCAACCAGATGTGATGCAATCATCTGAGGCCAACCAGATGTGATGCAATGATCTGAAGCCAAACAGATGTGATGCAATCATCTGAGACGAACTGGATGTGATGCAATCATCTGAAGCCAAACAGATGTGATGCAATGATCTGAAGCCAAACAGATGTGATGCAATGATCTGAAGCCAAACAGATGTGTTGCAATCATCTGAGATGAACCAGATGTGATGCAATCATCTGAGGCCAAACAGATGTGATGCAATCATCTGAAGCCAAACAGATGTGATGCAATCATCTGAAGCCAAACAGATGTGATGCAATCATCTGAGGCAAACCAGATGTGATGCAATCATCTGAGGCCAAACCAGATGTGATGCAATCATCTGAGGCCAAACAGATGTGATGCAATCATCTGAAGCCAAACAGATGTGATGCAATCATCTGAAGCCAAACAGATGTGATGCAATCATCTGAAGCCAAACAGATGTGATGCAATCATCTAAAGCCAAACAGATGTGATGCAATCCTCTGAAGCCAAACAGATGTGATGCAATCATCTGAAGCCAAACAGATGTGATGCAATAATCTGAGGCGAACCAGATGTGATGCAATCCTCTGAAGCCAAACAGATGTGATGCAATCATCTGAAGCCAAACAGATGTGATGCAATCATCTGAAGCCAAACAGATGTGATGCAATCATCTGAGGCGAACCAGATGTGATGCAATCCTCTGAGGCCAAACAGATGTGATGCAATCATCTGAAGCCAAACAGATGTGATGCAATCCTCCTTACCAACGGTAATATCCTGCAAAGCCTAAGAAGGACCTGACCTGTTTCACAGTTTGTGGAATAGGCCACTCTCTCACAACTGCAGTCTTAGCTGGATCTGTTGCCACCCCCTGTACGCTGATGATATGCCCTAGGTAAGTAACCTCTTTCTAGAACAACAAACACTTTTTAGGTTGCAACTTTAGACCATGGTTGTGGAGCCTTTCGAACACCTCCAAATGATGGATGTGGCTCTGGAAATCAGAGGAGAAAACAATGATATCATTTAGGTAGATGAGTAAGGACTCGTTCACCATGCCCCCCAGACAGCGCTGCATTAGCCGCTGAAATGTGGCATTGCACAGTCCAAAAGGCATCCGATCAATCTCATACAGTCCTAAAGGTGTGGAAAAACCAGTTTTCTCTCTATCAGCTGGGTCCACCTCAACTTGCCAGTAGCCACCAAATCCAATGTAGAATACCATTTTGCTGCTTTTAGACATGTTAGGGACTCCTCAATTCGCGGTAATGGGAAAGCATCTTTGTGTGTCACAGCCTTCAATTTGCGATAATCAACACAAAAACGCCAATCTCCACTCTTCTTTTTGACCAACACGATTGGAGCTGCCTAAGGGCTTGAGCTTTCCCTTACCACTCCCCGGTCTAACATGTTCTTCAGGAGGGAACGCAATTCTGCGTACAAGCTTGGAGGCACTGGTCGATACCTCTCCCTGCTGGGTGGAGCTGACCCCATAGGTATCTGGTGCTTAACCACTCCAGTGCAGCCAAAATCTTCGTCATGACTAGAGAACACCTTAGTCCAACGTTGCAACAGCTGTGCCATCTGTTCCTGCTGCTCGCAAGTGAGACCGTCCCCCTTCAGGGCCAGAGCTGGATGAAATTCAGAGGTTACAGTTTCCTCAAAAGCGCCAGTGCGTCTCACTGCTACCTCTATGACTTCTGAGTCGACCCACTGAAGGCTCAGTTCCTGCTCCCCTTGAACATCTGCTGGGTCGACCTCGGTTACCTGGGCCACTGGCTGCCGCTGTGGTACTTCTACGGGATAAGGGTTTGGGTTACAAACTTTACAGGGCAAGCGGTTTCCCTTCAGCAAAGTCAAGGTACGTCCTACTTGCCACTTTTCAGCTGGCGGGTGTGGATGCGTTGGCATTCTGGCATTCTGCAAAACCCTGAACCCAGGCCTTCCCCTCCATAGGGTCAAGGGTACTCCTGAAGGCTGGCACGCCTGGATGGTTTCCTTGAGTGAGAACAGACCATACAGCCTCAATGGCATTCATTCCCAAAATCCCTTTTTCAGTACCTATACACCCATCTTCAACCACAATCACTCCTTTATCAAGAACATGGACACCCCCAACCATGCGGTCTAACAAGGCATACCCAACATAGGGGATTTCCAAACCATTAGCAGCACAGAGTTTTAGCCATGGAACTTCTTTGATTTGGGCCAAACGGTCACCTAAGCACTTTCTAAACGGGCTTTGGCTGAGCATGGAAACCTGGGATCCTGTATCAATTACAAAAGGTACTGGACAGTTATTTAAAAATATTGTCACGGTCGGGCACTCACCAACCAAAGCAGACTTTGTGGCGCTCCTTGACACCCATGGCCAGGCCTTCAGCTGCAGGGGAATCTAAAAGCCCTGATTAGCCTGCGATCTCTGAGGGCACCTTCTCTGCATGTGGCCAACCACTCCACAACGTCTGCAAATTGGTCTGCCCTGGGTGTCCCACCGATTTCCAGGCACTCTGGAGTGAGCCATGCTATAGTTCCTGGCTGGGAGTGGGTAGATAGCCCCACTCTCTTGCGGATGATCATCCACTAAAGCTGGGAAGCGAGGGTGTAGAGGTGTCTGTGGGCGTGCCACAGTCTTTATTTCCGTGAGAAGCTCTTTCACGTCCTTCAGTTCTTGCTGCATCTCGGTCCGAAGCTCCTGTTAAAGTTGGTCCAGGTCAGCATAAGAAATATGTCTTTGAGCAGCAACTCTTTGCGAAGTCACAACCTCTTCATCTTCCTCTAGTTCTTTTTCTAAGGCTCTGACTTCCCTAAAGGCTTCAGAGAAAGTTACATTGTTCGTACGACGGATCTGTCTCTTTAGTTCTTGTTTTACTGCACCAGGGCGAAGGCCAACCAAAAGCTGGTCGAGAAGAGGATCATCTACATCCCTGGCTCCATTCTCATCTTGTTGACGCCACTTGGAGAATAATTCTCTTAATCTCAAAATAAATAAGTGAGCGGTCTCGTCTGATTTTTGCCGACAGTTGAAGAATGCAGCTCTCGACTGGGCTTTGGAAGCAGGTGTAGCAAATTCACGTTTCAACAACTCAAATACTCAGAGGGGTTTCCTCTCTGATCCAAAAATTCCCCCATACCAGACTGGCGAGGACATTGAAAATTATTTACTGCGCTTTGAACGCATCGCCAAAACATGGAAATGGCCAGAAAAAGAGTGGGCATGCCGTCTGGTTCCACTACTGTCTGGTAAAACTCTGGAAGCCTACACAGCAATGGATGAAGACAGAGCCCACTGCTACAAAGACTTGGGAGCAGCCGTGTTGGCTAAGTTCGACATTTCACCAGAGACTTATCGGCAGCAGTTCCGTTCAACCTTTGTGCCACATGGTGAGAACCCAACAGAAACCTATCATCGCCTGAAGTCTCTCTATCGACGTTGGATCCAGCCGGAACGGCACACCAAGGACCAGATTGGGGAGGCCATCATCTTGGAGCAACTCTTGTGGGTGTTACCAGCGGATGTAAGAACCTGGGTGAAGGAGCACCAGCCGGCAGAGGGAATTGAAGCAGCTTCACGCTCCGCGGGTGCAGCACATTGCCCAGCCCAGCTGTTTCAGCAAAGAGGTTCAAGGAGGGAGAACGCTCCAAACTCTCCAGGTACCGTCAACCCTACAGCAGGCCAGCGAGCACCTGGTAAGGACATTGTTTGCTTCTATTGTCAACAACCGGGACACAAAGCTTCAGTGTGCCCCATTCGAAAATCAAAGGTCACAGGTGCATGTTATCCACCTAGACCTGAGAATGAGCACAGTGGGGACAGAGATTTAAAATGGCAACAACATGTAGTGTGACTGTTAATGGACAACCAATCACAGCTATGTTGGACACTGGAAGTTTCATGTCATTGATCAAGCACAGTTTGGTGCCCACAGGGACTTTGGATTATAGTCAGAAAACAGACATTCTGTGTGTTCATGGGGATAAACATCTTTATCCTAAAACTGAGTTAACTGTAAATATCAACGATCAGGCCTATCTATTGACGTTTGCTGTGGTGGATAATCTACCAGTAGATGCTATTCTCGGATGTGATTTACCTGTTCTCATGGATTTGTTGGAAAAACCCACTAAACCAGTGAAAACCAATGCTGAAGTTGATGTGAAAATGTCTGGTGCTGTGCTCACTCGAGCCCAAGCCAAAGCTAATGTTCAACCTTTGCCAGATTTCGATGACAGTCTGTTTGAGGGTGGCAAAATCAGACTAAAGAAATCTCGTTCTCGACGACGTTTTGAGAAAAAACTAAAATCAATGACACCAGAAGAAACAGAATTTGTCATATTTATCTGAGGGTGAACAAAAGCGTCTTGTGACACCTGCTAGTTGCAGGCCACTTGTTATGCAACTTGCACACACCATTCCATGGGCAGGACATTTAGGCCGACATAAAACATACCTGAGAGCCGCATCTCGTTTCTACTGGCCTTGTATGTACACAGATATTCAAAAATATTGTGCAGCATGTCCCACCTGTCAGAAAACATGTCCAACTCGAAGGTCAGATAGAGGCTTCCTCCAACCACTCCCTGTAATCTCCACTCCTTTTCGCAGGATTGCCATGGATATAGTTGGCCCACTCATTAAAAGCAGTAGTGGCCATCAGTATATCCTTGTCATATGTGATTATGCTACCAGATTTCCTGAAGCCTTCCCTCTGCGTACTATCACTGCTTCCACTGCTGTCCGAGCTTTAGTCCAACTGTTTTCCAGAGTGGGTATACCGGACGAAGTCTTGACCGACCAGGGGAGCAACTTCACTTCCCGGCTGACGCAGCTCTTCCATAAACACCTTGAAATCACTGCCATCCGAACCACCCCGTTTTACCCACAAACAGATGGTCTGGTGGAGAGGTTCAACCAGACACTCAAAAGGATGCTTCAGAAGTTTGTGGATGACACAGGTAAAGACTGGGATCGCTGGTTGCCATTTCTTCTCTTTGCCTACAGAGAAGTCCCTCAAGCCTCCACAGGATTTTCCCCTTTTGAGCTCCTGTATGGGTGGGATGTCCAAGGGCCACTAGATCTGCTCCGGAAGAGTCGGGAGGCTTCGTCTACCACACCTGCAGGCAAAGGGGTGATACAGTTTGTGTTGGAGATGAGAGAGAGATTACAGCAGTACCAGGAGGAGGCAGAGGTCAACTTGCGCGAGGCCCAAAAGAAACAAAAGACATGGTATGACCAACAGGCCCGTCACCGTGAGTTTGAACCTGGACAAAAAGTCCTCTTGCTTCTTCCTTCCTCAACTCACAAGTTGCTAACTAAATGGCAGGGGCCATATGTCATCACCTGAAAGATGGGTCCTGTCACTTATGAAGTTCACTACCCTGAAAAGAAAAAGCCAAAACAAACGTACCACATCAACCTACTGAAAGAATGGAAGGAAAACCCAAGTTCATGTCCTATAAAAGTCATGCTGGTGAGAAGACTAAACACAGAAGAAGACAGTGATGAAGATGTGACAGAGCTTACTAGTTCTAACAGTTCAGCTGGTCTGGCACACCTTCCACCTGAGCAAGCGGCAGGACTGACTGAGCTGTTCAAAGAGGTTTCTTCACTGTTTGCAGACAGACCTGGAAGGACCTGCTTAACTGAACATGTCATCAGGCTGACCACTAAGCATCAAATTCGCCAACGTCCTTACCAGGTTCCACAACAACTGGTGAGCAAACTTCAAGATGAAGTGGACCAGATGTTAAAGCTTGGGGTGATCGAGCCTTCCAAATCAGAGTGGTGCAGCCCCGTGGTCATCGCCTTCAAGAAAGATGGTTCTCTGCGCATCTGCACTGATTTCAGGAGACTCAATGCCATCTCTGAGTTTGATGCCTATCCAATGCCCAGAATAGATGACCTGCTGGAGAAGATTGGGGCTGATAAAAACCATCACCACTCTCGATCTGTGCAAAGGGTATTGGCAAGTCCCGTTGGAAAGAACAAGCTGACCATTTACGGCATTCCAAACACCTGCAGGGCTATTCCAGTTTATGGTTATGCCCTTTGGTTTGCATAGTGCTACTGCCACCTTCCAAAGGTTGATGGACAGAGTACTACAAGGGTGTGGCCATAGTGCGGCATACCTTGATGATGTGGTCGTTTTCAGCAAAACATGGAAAGAGCACACTCAACATCTTTCCTTGGTCCTGAAATGCATTCAAGGGGCAGGCTTAACACTTAACCCTTCCAAGTGTAGATGGGCTCAGCAAGAAACCGAATACCTTGGGTACCACCTTGGAGGAGGAGAAGTGCGTCCACAAGTGGATAAAGTGGAGTCCATCCGAAAATGTCCCAGACCAAGAACCAAGAAGGAAGTGCGATCATTCCTAGGACTGGTTGGCTGGTACAGGCGTTTCGTCCCACAGTTTGCAACAATTGCCGCTCCACTTACCACTTTAACAAAGAAGGACCACAAGAATCCAATTCAGTGGACAGATGAGTGTGAGGAGGCCTTCACAACACTGAAAACCTGTCTGTGTTCATCACCAGTCCTGTGAAGTCCTGACTTTAATCAAAGATTTCTAGTGCAGGTAGATGCTTCTGCAGTCGGCCTGGGAGCAGTGCTAGTCCAGGGGGAGCCAGGAGAAGAGCGCCCAATACTTTTCCTTAGCCGTAAGCTTCAACCCAGAGAAACACGCCATTCTACAATAGAAACAGAAGGCCTTGCAATTAAGTGGGCATTAGAGAGTTTGCGGTACTACCTGTTAGGTAGAGAGTTTGACCTAGAAACTGATCATAGAGCTCTCACGTGGATAAACTCCATGAAAGATTACAACAGTCGTCTTACACGGTGGTACCTGTCACTACAACCTTACAGATTTGTTGTACGACATAGATCCAGCCCTACTAATGTAGTGGCTGATTTCCTCTCCAGGATGTCGAACATCGTCAACCTCCCAGAGGGGAGGGATGATGTGACGGAGGAGCTCCGTCCCCCTGTCTGAGCGGAGCGCAGGGAGCACATCCACATTCACGCACACCTACATGCAAGCGCGCACACTCATTCCACAGACAAATTCTGCCATTTTTAAACCCTGATTCTCTACTCATTTGTACTCCTTTCTTGCCGTTTTGACCTCGGGTGCACACTTGGTCATCACTTGTTCTCCGCATACATGCACATACACAAACTTACTCACCGCAGCCCTGCAGCACGGCGTCTTAGCCACGCCCCCTCCTTCACTGACAGCCAAACCGAGGGGTTTGTTTTTCCTGTTTATATAATTTTGATGTGAGTTTCGAGCCAGCTGTTTCTAATTTAAATTATTTGTTTTTGTTTCTTTACTTTTCATGGCAAACTTTGAGGGTATTAAGTGTTGAAAGTGTTATTGAAATAAATGTATTTATTATTTATAGTCATTAAACTAAATATTTCTGAAACTGAATGATGTGCCTAATTAGGTGGGAGTGGCTATAAGAGGTATATAAGAGGATGCCTCACCTCACTCTCATAATTGGGAGTGGGTGAGTCAGTGAGCAAGCGAGCAGCTGAGCTGGTGAGACTGGCAGAACAAGCGCTTGTCTGATGCCAAAAACTAGACTGTCGATTGTCCCCTACTGTTTTTTTTTGTATTTGCCCTTTCGTCCTCATCCCTGCTTTCTGTTTTGTAAACCCCAAAGACTACATTAAAGGAAAAACCTTAATGGAACCTGCTGGCTTGCCATCTTTCTGATTACTACATTCTGGACTACCTACACGAACCCGCGACAGTTACGCCGATGATATTCAGTTATATGTTTCTTTTAAACCTCAGGATGTTTTTAAAATACAGATTTTACTCAGGTGTTTGGATTCAGTCAGGATTTGGTTAAACGCATTTTCAAGAGACTCCCCAAAAGATTGTCTGTAAATGAAGATGGTCACTCCAACATCTCTGGACACCTCCCCTTTTAAACTCAACAACAACTAGACGTAGTAAACTGTACAGATTAACACTGTATCTTAACTTGACTACTGGTCACATTTTCTCTTGTATTAATTAACCATCTTCCTGTCTCTAATCAAACTGCAATCAACTTCCTTTTCTCTCTTTTTACAAGTTCAGCCTTTCAGTGGGTTTACAGACTCTTCCTGACCTAGTTATTGTACACCCTTCCAGAGTCGGCTTTACCAAATGTTCTGGTCCCAGGCTTTGATCGCAGTCCTTGATTGAGTTGTGGTCAGTCTCCGATCTTGTGGAGTCTTGTTGTTCTGTCACCAGAGGAAGAGGCTGCAGGTGTCTGTGGTTTCTTCTCTTCTCTCGTCCAGATGGTGAGTGAACAACGAGTGATCGCTGGGAGGCCCCCTCCTGCTTTACAGTTGATGGACTTGTCCACCTTCTTTCTGAGTTCAGTTTGATGAGAACCTTTCTCCCCTGCTGTAGGACAGGGAGTTCTCGAGCTCCGTGTCTCCTGTTGAAGTAAAAGGCCTGTCTCTCCTTCTCTCTATCATCTCTCATTTTGATTTGTGACAGGTCAGGCCACTTGGGGACTAAATTACAGTCTAGTGTTGGTAGTGTTGTGCGGATTTTCCTGCCCATCAAAAGTTCTGCTGGACTCACGCCAGCTGATGAGGTGGCCGTGGCCCTGGAAGCTCATAAGGGCCAGCAAAGGATCCTCCTGCCGCAGGATTCTTTTTGCAGTCTGCACAGCCCGCTCTGCATGCCCGTTTCCTGAAGGATGGTAAGGACTCGAGGTGACGTGTTTAAAGTGATACTCTTGACTGAATCTTTTGAAGGTTTCACGTGCAAATTGGGGTCCGTTATCAGAGAAGACTGAATCAGGGATTCCATATCTGGCAAACGTGGCTTTCAGTCTTCCAACAACTTGATCCGCAGATGTAACTGGTAATTCTAGTAACTCCAGATAACGAGAATAATAATCTGAGATTACCAGGTAGTTTTTTCCCTTTTGTTCACACAGATCTATCCCCACCTTCAGCCAGGGTCTGTCAGGGAAGGGGTTGGATGAAGTGGTTCTCTTCTCTGGGCTTTTTTGTTTTCACAGCAAAACTCACATCGGTCCAATCTTTCTTTTAGATCTGCTGAAGGTCCTGGCCACCACACCGATGCTCGTGCTCGCTCTCTGCATTTGGAGAGGCCTCGGTGCCCCTCATGGATTCTGCTCAGGATCTCAGCTCTCATTGATAGCGGTATCACTATACGGCTTCCCCAAATAATAAGCCCTTGGGACTCTGAGAGCTCGCTTCTGTAGTGATAGTAAGCTCTCTACAATGAACTCAGCGAACGGATGTCGTCTGGCCATCCGTTCCTTATCCTTTTAACTATGGCTTGCAGTTCTCTGTCTGCCATTGTGGCTCTCCTAATTTCATCCAGTTTTCCTCCAGATGCCTGCATGTTGCTCAATACAGAATCCACGTAGCAGCGGATATCAGCTTCAGTGTCGCTGACCGTGGTGCTGGACGCCGGACTCCGAGACAGCGTGTCAGCCACCACAAGGTGTGTACTCTGCAGCAGCGTTGGACCTCATCAGCCTCAGTAACAGTCTCTGACACCTGATTGGAACTGTATCCAGGTCTTTAGTGTTGATCAAGGGGACCAGAGGTTTGTGGTCTGTTATTAACTTGAATCGGTCCATCCTGCTCAAGTATTTTCCTAAATGCTCACATGCCCAGACCCCTGCCAGACACTCCTTTTCAATTTGTGCGTAACGTGTTTCTGCACTGGTTAGTTTTCTGGAGCAGTAAGCTACTGGCTTCCAGGATTCCCTGTGTTGCTGTAAAAGCACTCCTCCGAGCCCATAGCTGCTGGCGTCGGCTGATAAGCTGTCGGCCTGTTTGGATCATAGTAAGCCAGTACAGGTGTGTTCATCAAAGCTTGCTTCAGGTTGTAGAACGCTCTCTCTTGTGGTTCTCCCCAGATCCATACTACGTCTGTTTTTAGGAGCTCGGATAGTGGTGCTCCGATGGTCGCCAGATGAGGTATGTATTTTCCCACATAGTTAATCATACCAAGCGCCCGCTTCAGCTCTTTCAGGTTTGTAGGTGCTGTCAGCTCTGCATTTGCCTTGATTTTCCCTGGATCTGGCTGAATGCCGTTCTCACTCACCATGTGTCCCAGGAAGTTCAGCTGTTCCTGCCTGAAGTGACACTTGTCTTTGTTCAGTTTTAGCCCAGCTCTCTGTGTTCTCTCCAGAACCTTTTCTAGGTGTGCGCCATGTTCCAGCATGTCCGACTTATACCCCTTCCAGGTCTGACTGCATCTTCTTCTGGAAGATTTCAGGAGTGATACCGATGCCAAAGGGCCTTCGTTTAAAACAGTATCTGCCAAAAGGTGTTATAAAGGTGGTCAGCAGGCTACTCTCACTGTGCAGAGGATCTGCCAAAATCCACTTGAAGCGAGGAGAAGACTTTGGCCCCTGCTAGTTTTACTAGGATCTCTTCAATGGTGGGAAGCATGTATCTCTCTCTTCTCACCTGCTCTTTCCCTTTTTTCATATCTACACAGATACACACTTTTCCTTTTGCATTCACGACTGGCACCATGGGACTGCACCAGTCGGTTGGCTGGGTGACCGGTTTGTCCTGCGCCCTTACTGATGACGGTGTGAGAGGTCTGGAGAGCATCATCCTCAAAGAGCGGGAACAACTCAAACAGATAAAGCTGCAGGCAAGACGGTGCTCTCTGCAGGTTTTAACTGAAGATGAGGACATCAACTTTGACTTGACTTCAGATGAAGAGCTCTTCAGTGATTCCCAACAGTCTGATGATAGTCCTTGACTGTATGTTATGAAACTGTCATGAAGCTAAACAAAGGACCATTCAAGAGGTGCTTATTAGTGTCTTCAATCAGGAATGACCACATGTTTTCAAATTTACTGGCTCATAAAGACCAACCAGCTCTAAGACACAAACATCCAAATGTACGCGCACACTCACACAGGAAACAACAACTCGCAGGCTGCCTGCTGTTAGAGAGTATCACTGCTAGATCAGTGAGACACACGTGTGCAGTGATGTCTGTGTCACGGGATGTTCCTGTTAATTGCTCTGCGAGTCAATTGTTCATGTTATTTAAAATGACAATGGTGATTGGCTGATAGCTAGTTTGATCTTTGTACTGCAACATTTCTGGACATAATCTTTTGTTTGACCATTTTTTTCACAGTCAATAAGGCACACCTTTTTTCCATATTCCAAATGTTTTATGTTCAGGAGTCTTTCTAATTTCAAGATTTAATGAAGGTGTGTCAATACTTTTTTTTGGAAAAAATACAAGACAATAAAGAACAATGTTTTATATTGTGTAAATGTGGTATTTTTTTTATAAAGTACAGCATCTGCAACAAACATGTCCTTCAAATTTGCACCAGTTAAAAAAAGAAAATAATATAATATTTGAATCAGTAGCCCATTATCAGCATTTAATTAATATGATGTTGACGCACCTTTGGTTACAAACAAAACCCAAAAAAGGCATGAGTCTTTCTGATTAGGATGTTATAAGCTTGATAGCACTGTATTCTGGGGGGGGGGGGGGGGTTGTAAGCATTCCTCTGTTGTTACATCAGGATGGAAGTCAGTCATTGCTATACAGACATTTTCTAATCCCTAGAGATGAAATAATTCTGGTTTAGGTCAGGGGGTTGTGCCATTGAAGGACACTGATAGAAATCTTCACCCCAGTCTCAGGTCAGGAGTGCCTTGAGCACCGCCAGAAGCCTATGCCTAACTCCCTTTTGTGGAAGCCATCTAACTACTTGATTCTTGTTTGCTTGACCAGGAACAGTTCAGAATGGAATAAGACGCCGGCCCTGTCAGCAATTTTTCTGTATAGTGCGGCATTAATGGCATGACTAGTATGCCCTGTCCTGCAACTGAAGCACATCCCCCAGTATGGTGCTGCCACCGCAAAGGGATGGTATTGGCCTGGTGAGGAGCAGAGCCCAGTGGTAGTGGATTTCCACTGGCCGCTATGAATGAAGTTGTTGCTGACCAGGAAAAGTTATTCAGTGGCCGACAACTGCATCAACAGTGTATGAAAAATGCTCAGCATCCTCCTCTCCTGTCCCCAGCCTAACAGACATACTTCTCTTGTCTGGCCCCCTGATTTCTTGTCACATATCTGGATGCTCTGATTCTATGAAATTGTCATCTCACACATTAGGAAATGCAGGTTCCTCCTTCACCTCTGCCTCGAACTTGTCTGTCTAAAAAAGTCATGTGAAGAAGCAGGTGGTGATATTAAACTGGAACAAGACTTTAGTTCATGATGGGGGGGGTCATGACATGGGAGACGACCAAGGAGGACACCACTGCTGAAAAACAATCCTAAAAAAGCCAGACTGGAATATGCAAAAATGCATGTTGACAAGCCCCAAAGCTTCTGGGAGAATGTCCTTTGGACAGATGAGACCAAACTGGAGCTTTTTGGTAAGGCACATCAACTCTATGTTCATAGACTCAAAAACCAAGCATACGAAGAAAAGAACACTGTCCCTACGGTGAAACATGGAGGAGGCTCAGTCATGTTTTGGGGCTGCTTTGCTGCATCTGGCACAGGGTGTCTTGAATGTGTGCAAGGTACAATGAAATCTGTAGACTATCAAGGCATTCTGGAGAGAAATGTGCTGCCTTGTGTCAGAAAGCTTGGTCTCAGTCGCAGGTCATGGGTCTTCCAACAGGACAACGATCCAAAACACACAGCCAAAAACACCCAAGAATGGCTGAGAGAAAAGCGTTGGACTATTCTAAAGTGGCCTTCCATGAGCCCAGATCTGAATCCCATTGAACATCTGTGGAAGGAGCTGAAACATGCCATTTGGAGAAGACACCCATCAAACCTGAGACAACTGGAGCAGTTTGCTCATGAGGAGTGGGCCAAAATACCTGTTGACAGCTGCAGAACGCTCATTGACAAATACAGAAATCGCTTCATTGCAGTGATTGCCTCAAAAGGTTGTGCAACAAAATATGAAGTTATGGGTACCATCATTTTTGTCCAGGCCTGTTTCATTAGTTTGTTTTTTTTAATAATTATGTTAATCAGCAATTCAAAAGTGATGGCTGATTTTGATGATTTAATTTTCAATAGATTTTTATTTATTGTTACTTTTGTAAGTTTCAAGTGATTTCAGTGAGAATTGTGGGTTTTTCCTTCTTTAACTGAGGGGTACCAACAATTTTGTCCACGTGTGTAGTCCCAATCAAAATGGAAATAACTGAAGAACATGTTGAGAGGAGAGACAATAAAAATAGAAATAAATAGAAGGACTCTGTGTCTTGAGCTGCCAGGCAGAATACAGGAAGACTTCAGAGGATGTTCTATGTTTTGATGTGAGAAGAGAATGCAGAAGACAGGGTTAGCTCCAGACAACTGATTCGCTGTGGCGACCCCTGAAAGAAGAAGCAGAAAGAAAAAGAACATCCTCGCTGGCTAAAAGTACTCCCACTTAGGGGATGGGAAGGTGCTGTGAAAAGTTGATTGCAGGTTCCCATGTATCACCCCAGGTTTTGCCACTAGAAAAGATGAACACATTTGAAATGATCTTAAAGTCTGGGTGTGGATTTCTTTCTGCACCTGCACTTAATGCTAGATCAGGGGTGGGAAAATAAGACCCCGGGGGCCACATGTGACCCGTTAAACTATTGAATCTGTCCTGACAAATGAAAACCATTTCTATCCATAATCAATGATTGATTTATTTTCCCTGCATGTCTGGTGTCTCCACATAGATGCTGCACTATAGAAACACTGACCTTTGATGCAAGACATTATTCTGCATTCATTTGGTTTTGGAAACTGGAGTTGTTTTTCTGACCTTCATGTGTGTTTTCTGAGTCGGACAATGATTTCTCTGATCATTCCAACACCACAGGAATGCAGCATTTCTTTAATTTCCTGTTTTCCCTGGAGGGACATCAGCCCATAGAGCAATTGAAATCTAAATGAGAAAACAGAGACAAAGTTTTTCAATAAAAACTCAACTATGTTCTGCTTTTAAAATATAGATAGATAACAAGACTTTTTTTTTTTACTCACAAAATATGTACTCAATATTATATACAATATTTACTCTTCAAAATACACACTTTGCTATTTACTTACCATTAACTGCATATTATGCTGAATGTAATGTGTTGTTATTTGAACAACTCCACGATGGAATATTCATTCATCCTACACTTCATAAATATAAACTAGATAAACTCCTTCTCAGCAAACAGGCCGAGGGATCCATCGCACATTCACTTCAGCTTTTCCCTATGCAGAACAAATATAACAACATGTACAACAGGAATTACACATTTATCATCAGGCAACACAGCCATTATATCATTTTAGAGAAGCTTTCAAAAAGGACTAAAAATATGTAGAACAATGTTCAAACCCTTATTGAAATGTACATTTTTTATAGGACTGTTGGTAGTCTACTGTGTGATAGGAACTACAGCATCACATTGAACATAAGTACAATCCAACAGTGTACAGACAATATGGAAGTGCCATTTCATGATGGTGCATTGTTTCATTGACTTTGTAAATGAGTGTTGAAGGCTGCACTTTGTTTAGTCCTCAGCTGTAAACCTTTAGTTCTCCAGTGACATTGTCTGCAAATGTCTGACATGTCTGTTTCCACACAGCTGAATGGAAAACTTTGATCATTTGGACTTTGTGCGTAACAACCTGCTGAGGAGGCAGTTTAAGCATGTCATTTAGGTGTGCTGGACTGGGAACATATCTGAATGTTATAAGACACTGGCCCTTGTGGACTGAGGGCCCATAAGTCCATGCGTAACGAAAATAAAATCAAAACGTTTTGTTTGCCGTCTGTTGAAAAATAACTTCAAAAGAGCAGAGTTTTACCGCATTTATCCTCTTCCCAGTCATGGCTTCAACATTGAACAACTTCAACAACCTTACAGGCGGGAAAAAAAAAGAATAAAAATAGACTAAAACTATTTCCAGTTGACTAAAATGATAGAAGACTGTCTGTGACAACCAAGAAAAAGCGGCTCTGGAAAAACCACAGCATACTAGTTCAGAAGTTCTTAAGCAAAATAAAGACAAGCACTAATGTCTTCAATTTAGGCCATTAAGGAATCAAATTAATCTTAGGACCAAAGAAAACAGAAATGACCCTTTTTATTTTCACAAAGGCCATCCTGAGCCCAAGACAGGGAGACGGCATGGTCAACAGCTGCTGGATGGATGTAGCTCGATGCTGCTGCAGATCGGCTTCTAAGTCTTTTTTTTCCTGTAAAGACTGAAGTGATGGAACTACTGGAGGAGCGAGAGGAACAAGGTCCAGCACAAACAGTCTCAGGTTGCTCCTCGGGGACTTTCTCAGCGACAGTCGTAGTTTGTTCCTGGACGAGTTTCTCTGCTACAATCAAAGGTTGCTCCTGTACATCAGCATTGGTCTGAGACTGCTCTTGTGTAGAATTGCAGGGTCCCAATGGTACGGACGTTCCTACAAAACATGAGGTTTCATAGAGAAATGCACATTTAATATAAAAACAGATGTCTAAATGTATTTATCTAAGACGTTATGCAAGGTAAGCATGTTCTTTACCTGTTCTTTTTTAACCATTGAGGCAAAAATAAAGAGAATTTTTAAAAATGACATTTTATTTTAAAGGGCCTATATGATACAAAATCACCCTTTTCTTTTTAGCTCTTAAGGTAAGGTTAATTCCTTCCAAAAACCACCTTCAAAGCTTCATTTTGCTCCATTCATGCATCACTAAGCGTTCTTCTAAAACCAGCCCCTCCCATTTCAGGAAAACCAGCAGGTTCTCATATTGTGACATAAATAAGTAAGAACAGCCCCTTCCAGGAAGAGTCTGCGCTGCCAGCACTGCCTCCAAGCTAACACCCACTGTCTCCGTGGAGGTAGCGGTGATAAGCAAAACGCTTTCATTTACATTAAATGCACAACATGTGGATCCATCATTGCAAAAGTTCAGATGTTGCTTGTTTAAATTCAGACACGCTGCCGAGGCCAGCTAGACGATGATGTCATGACATGGGCAACACACGCAAGGAGGGAAAGGCGGTGCCTCAGAGATTGCGTCGTCTTACTTTTTCTTACTAGACAAAACGCTGAGTGGGCCAAAGGTAATAGATTACATATATTTGGATAGTTTACTCTGAAAGGCTGAAGACCAGGATGAAATAGACCCTCTATGATATAGGCCCCCCTTTTCAATAGTAAAAAGGCAAAAGTACCTCAAGTCATATTCAACTAACAAAAGCTTCAAAGGCATAAGGCTGGATTCACACAGACCACCATTCATGTGTCAAATTCACATCCACGGTCTCAAAATCAATGCTCATCCAAACGTGTTGAGAGACTGGACGCTCCGAACCCGTGTGGGAGAACTTTTTAGACTCATCACAACATAGAAGTATTGAATGTTTATCTCATGTACGGTATGGAAGACATTGATGCTGTTTAGAGATCAGGTTCATTTTTTTTTCTAAAAAGAGTTCAACAAAAGCATCGGTAATCACGTCTCCATGTCTGGGCTCATGATACCATTCAGAGACCCCGAAAATATGAGGATATTTATGTTTAAAAAAAACAGAAACAAGACACCTGGCCAAACTATCCAAAGAAGCACAACTTATACTCTGCAATTTATGGCATAATAAATAACTCAAGATGAAAAATTGCTTTGTTCTAAACCTTTGGAACAGTAGTGGACATTAAAAGAAAAGTTTTACTCCTATCTAGTGTCAAGAGCAATTCAAAGGCTCTCTGCATCCCTTTCAATAAATCTTGATTTGTCGCAGTGGACGCCCTCTAGTGGCAACAGCAGGAAATGCACAGCCACCATGTGAAGGACGGAGGTTCAAATCTAAGAATTGCCCATGTTTTTCTTTTGTTTTGCTTTTTCTTTTAATGTAAAAACTATTTAAGTTCATCAGGAACACACAATGGAAAATACCACTCCACAAAAAGTCATCTCCACTGACACCAAACCACTTTTAAAACCACAAAAAAAAAAAAAAAAAACACTGAAAAACTTTACAAACAGGTTTTTAATGCTTTTCGTTCAGACGAAACCGCCAGAAAACAAGGGAGGGACGCACACACCTTATTTATATCTAAAACAAAGTCAATAATACCATTTTTGTCATCCACACGCCCCCACTACAGTTTCAAAACAAATAAAGGTTTTAAAAAAAACACACTCCTCAGATTTGCCATTTCATTGACAATGATGAATATTCAGATACAAACTTTTCATCAATTAGAATGTGGCGACGATGGTAAGTCCTGCGCTGTTACGCGCAGGATGATGCCAGTTTTGACTCTCAGAGTCGACATTCTTTTTCTTTTCAAATATTAAAACTATTGAAGTTCATCAGGAACACACAATGGAAAATACCACTCCACAAAAGTCATCTCCACTGACACCAAACCACTTTTAAACCACAAAAAAAACACTGAAAAACTTTACAAACAGGTTTTTAATGCTTTTCGTTCAGACGAAACCGCCAGAAAACAAGGGAGGGACGCACACACCTTATTTATATCTAAAACAAAGTCAATAATAACCATTTTTGTCATCCACACGCCCCCACTACAGTTTCAAAACAAATAAAGGTTTTAAAAAAAACACACTCCTCAGATTTGCCATTTCATTGACAATGATGAATATTCAGATACAAACTTTTCATCAATTAGAATGTGGCGACGATGGTAAGTCCTGCGCTGTTTACGCGCAGGATGATGCCAGTTTGACTCTCAGAGTCGACATTCTTTTTTCTTTTCAAATATTAAAAACTATTTAAGTTCGGACTTCCAGTGCGCAGCCGCGAAGATGGCAGCTTGAAGTTTTTTCTCTCCCGACATCTGAGATTAAATTGCCCTGTAAACTCGACAAACACGATCCATATTGACTTTAAATGATGGATAAGGGCAAGATCGTGGACGCGAGACAGGCAGGCTAAACTTAAACCCAAGAAAACTACGCAAACTATCGACTCCTCACGACAGCAACAGCTCCGAGTGTCCACGTGCTAGTGCTAGCAGCGACCCACCGGCTAATGCTAACGAAGATGAGGTAGAGGAAAGAAGTCAGCTTAAGTACAATACTGACAGAAATAAAAGGTTTCCGCCAAGACAACAAGCAACAACTGAGAGAAATTAAGGACGAGATCAGTAAGGCAAAGATGAGACTTGACGAGGCGGAAGAACGGATTTCGAGTGCCGAGGAGCGGATGCAGTCAATGGAAGAAGTGATGGAGGAGCTGGTGAAACTCCAGTCTCAACTTGAGGCTCAACAGTCAGACCAGGAAGGAAGGGCCAGACGGAATAACATCAGGATCTACTCTGTAGCGGAGGGCTCGGAAAACGAATTTCCATCAATGATACACTTTGTGGAAGAGCTGCTCAAACATAATCTCCCGCTGGCAGAAGATCAAAGCCTCCAGATCGAACGAGCGCACCGAGCCCTGGGTCCGGTGCCGCGAGAAGGGGCGCCGCCGAGATCCACTCGTTGTAGCTTTCCAAAGTTACAGAATAAAGAGGAGGTTCTACGAACAGCGTGGCAGAAGAAAGGATTCGTCTGGAAGAACGCACAAGTAAATTTCGATAATGACTATGCACCAAGCGTGCTTTGCAAAAGGAGAGAATATGCAGAAGCAAAGAAGGTGTTGAAAGAAAATGGGATCAGATTTCAGACTCCCTTCCCCGCCAAACTTCGAGTCTTCTACCCGGATGGGACGCGCGCATACAACTCAGCTGAAGAAGCGACGAGCGACATGGCAGAGAAAGGGCTGCAGGTGACCGTGGTGAAACCAGCAGAGACGCTGGTGGAGCAGATCAGGAGGCTGTCCTGGACGGTCAGCGGAGGACGAGGACAGAGTCGCCGACCAGGAGGAGCATCATACAAGGACAGGCTTCAGAAGTTTCAGATGGGGGCCGCCACAGAAAGACAAGAATAAAGATTAAAAACAGTGACCACATCAGTCCAGATGGGGGACACACATGTTTACATTTGGCCAAGATAAGTAAATACTTGACTTTGTTTATTCAGGGCTTACACACCCTTTCCTGAACCCTATTGACGTGAGTCATATTACTTGGTTTAAGTTTGAACAACAAATTATTATTTTTTTTACTTGGTTAAAAAGTATTTTCTATAATTTTCTATTTTCATTGTTACCAAAAGCCGCAATAATAGTAATAATTAAGTCGGGGGGTTAACTTTAAGCTGGCTATAACCATCAAAGACATACTTTTGTCTGAGGGCCCTCTCCTAAAAGAGAGGTTATCTCTCGGGATGGCTGCACTACAACAACAACAGGGTTCCCCGTAGAACCCCACTTTTGGAAGTTCTGAGCATCATTGGTGTTATTTCAAAGAAATGACTTTGAGTAGTTCTTTTGTTTATTTGTTCGCTGCAGTTCAGAGCAGCCTGGAAGCTGTCATATCAACCTCATCCACAAAAATCCAGATGAAACATCACAAACGAAATGGTGGATAATAACATAAGAATAATTTCTTATAACGTAAATGGTATACTGAATCCTATAAAGAGAAGTAAGATATTTTCGAAGTTAAAAAGGGAACGGGCACAAGTGGTATTCCTACAGGAAACACATTTGACAGAAACTGAACATGTAAAACTGAGAAGAGGAGGTTTTAAACACATTTTCTATACATCCTATAAGTCAGGACATAGAAGAGGATCAGCTATTCTAATATCAAACCAGGTCCAATATGAACATATCTCAGAATCCAAAGACAAGGAGGGTCGATATGTGATGATCATAGGAAGAATTGACGGGTTCCTGGTAACATTATTCAGTATATATGCCCCTCCAGGAAGTGACTGGAAATTTTATAAAAAAGTATTCCATACTATGTCTACAGAATCCCGCGGAATACTTATAAGTGGAGGTGATATGAATATAAGATTGACAAAGATGGACTCGTCTGGTTCTAGTCTATGTCATAAAAAACCCCTAGTTAACAAAATCAACTCAGTTATTGAAGAAATTGGTATTGCTGATGTTTGGAGGGAACTGAATCCAACTAGTCGAGATTACACCTATTATTCAGCACCACAATCTACCTACTCTAGAATAGACTATTTCTTCATGTTCAAAAAAGATCGGTACCGAATCCAGTCATGTGACATAGGAACAATAGATATATCTGACCACGCGCCAGTTAAAATGTTAATTAATATCAACGACAAGCCAAAATCAACA
Organism: Oryzias woworae; assembly: GCA_016861445.1. Classification (NCBI taxonomy): domain Eukaryota; kingdom Metazoa; phylum Chordata; class Actinopteri; order Beloniformes; family Adrianichthyidae; genus Oryzias; species Oryzias woworae. The sequence goes on from BOLG01000396.1 coordinate 52,641, forward strand.
ATGTGGAAGTTGAACTTAAATGTACTAAACAACGCTCAAGTAAAAGAAGATTTAGGTCAAGAAATAGAAAGGTATTTTGAAGATAATGATAATGGGGAAGTTTCCCCATCTATGGTATGGGATGCATACAAAGCAGTACTGAGAGGAAAGGTAATATCCTTCTCCTCATCATTAAAGAAGCGCAAACAAGAGAGGCTTAATCAATTAAACTGTCAACTCAAAGACTTACAAAAACAACATAAAAATGGAATGAAACCCGAAGATGGAATGGCGATTAAAAAACTGCAAAATGAGATAGATGAGATATACTCGGAGGAAGTTAAAAAGAAATTGGTATTTCTGAAACAGGGATATTACGAAGCAGGAGGTAAAGCAATGAAACTATTAGCATACAAATTGAGAAAACAGCAAAAGGATACTACCATCACTAAAATAAGATGTCCCCGAACGGAGGAAATACAGTATAAACCAGATGATATCCAACAGTTTTGAGGAATACTATAAGAATTTATATGCACAGCCAAAACTAGATAATGTAAGCGAAATAGAAAGTTTTCTTGAATCTCTAGATTTACCTAAGATCACACAGGAACAAAATAAAATTTTGGTGGCCAAAATAACTGAGAACGAGGTGAAAGCCGCAATATCTAGACTTAAACCACAGAAGAGTCCAGGCCCAGATGGCTTCCCGGCCGAGTGGTACAAATGTTTTAGGACCCAACTGACCCCAAAAATATGTCACATATGTAACTTGGTACTACAGCAGAGAACTATCCCCCCCCTCATGGAGGGATGCAATCATTTCAGTGATACCAAAAGAAGGCAAAGATACACTAGATTGTAAACAATACCGACCAATATCAGTGTTTAATGTAGAATATAAAATATTTATGTCTATATTAGCTAGAACAATAGAGAAAATTTTACCTTCACTTATTCACCTTGACCAGACGGGTTTCGTCCATCAAAGACAGACCCATGATAGTTTGAGAAGGACACTACATATTATGTGGAATATACAACAAAATAAGACACAAGCAATGCTCATGGGGTTGGACGCAGAGAAGGCATTCGATTCAGTCAGATGGACCTTCCTGTTTAAAGTACTAGATAAATTTGGTTTTCATAAAACGCTCACCCAGACCCTTCAAACGATATACAATAACCCCACAGCAAGAATTAAAATTAATGGTAGTCTTACAAAAACCTTTACATTAGAGCGTTCCTGCAGGCAGGGATGCCCATGCTCACCACTTCTTTTTGCCCTATTTATCGAGCCTCTCAGTCAATATATCAGACAAATGGAAGAGATTACAGGAGTGGTAATAGGAGGACAAGAACACAAATTATCTTTATTTGCAGATGATGTATTGATCTACTTAACACAGCCCATGATATCTTTACCAATACTAATGTCATCTCTAGAAAAATTTGGTCAATTATCAGGCTACAGGTTAAATGTCCAAAAAACCCAAATTTTAACTCTTAATTTTATTCCACCAAAGCAGCTCCTGAATAAATATGATCTGAAATGCAACACAAACTCAATGAAGTATTTAGGAATTAACCTCCCCCAAGATCTTACTAAACTATTTGACTTTAATTTTGCCCCTCTAAACTTAAAAATAAAATCGGACATCTCCAGATGGACCCTCCTGCCCTTCCTCAATTTATCTTCAAGGATTAATGCAATAAAAATGGATATTCTACCTCGCCTAATATATCTTTTCCAGATGCTACCAATAGAAATAAATGATCAGCAATTCATTGAATGGGACAAATTGATTTCACGTTACATTTGGATGGGCAAGAGACCCAGAATAAGATACAAAACAATGCAGCTATCAAAAGAGAAAGGGGGTATGGCATTACCAAACCTCAAGAATTATTATTATGCAGCTCAGGTCAGACCTCTTGTATGGCTATGTGATCCACAATTTAGGGCAAGGTGGAAGGAAATAGAAGAGGTAGGACCCAGAGAACCTCCTGTACAAACTATAATAGCAGATAGTAAATTGACAAATAACCTTGACGATAACCCTTGGTTAAAAATATCTATAAAAATATGGTGGAAAATAGTAAAGAACTATAATCTGGAGGGGGCTGAAAAGATACTGCGATGGGGGGCATATGACACAGATTTTCTGCCAAACAGGACAGACTCAAGTTTTAAGATATGGAGGACAAAAGGAGTAACTGCATACTGTAACCTAATAAACAAGGGTGATGTAAAAAGTTTTGAAATGTGCAAGAAGGAATACAGATTGGAGAACAAAGATTTTTTTCGGTATTTACAGATACGTCATAGACTGAATGGGATCTTGGCTGAGGGGTCAGGAAAATTGAACAGCGACATACTGAATGTGTTTACAACAGCCTACACATCAGGGAGTGGACGTGGAGTAATATCTAAATTGTACAAGGGCTTACAGAGCTCCCCATACCCAAACACACAATATATAAAAGGTAAATGGGAAAAAGAAGGGAGATTGGTAATTTCTGAGGAAGAAGGGAAAATATCTGCAAATCACAATGGAAAACCACGCATTCGCATAGCTGGAGGGAATTTGGATGGAAAAGCATCATCAGATTCTTCATCACCCCTGGTCAAAAGAGACATCAAGGTGTCGGTACAAGCTGTTGGAGGTTGTGTGGTTCGTCTGAAGCCAACCACTACCATATACTCTGGGACTGTCCTAAACTAACACCCTTTTGGCAGGAAGTTCATAAAAGCCTAGAAACGATATTTCAAATAACTATTGCTTTAAATGCTTCAGCTTTATATTTTGGAACCATAATACAAAACATACAATCTGCAGCAGATCAATATTTAATGAGAATATTACTGGTGGCAGGAAAGAAGGCCTTGACAAGAAAGTGGTTACAACCAGATGCTCCAACATCAGAAGATTGGTACAAAATTATACATGACATTTATATTATGGAGAGACTCACATTTGCAATAAAGCTGCAAACAGAGAAAGGTTCGAGATGGTGGGCAAGGTGGATCAAATATATCAGACCTCTCAGACCAGACATGCTTTAATTCCTATAAAATACTTCTCTAAAGGATGACAAAAAGAATACATTGTGAGTTTAACTTTATGGAAGGATGGGTGAGATTGGCAGCTGTTCTATTTTTACTTTTTTGTTTGTGTGTGTGTTCTCAAAAAGAAATTGAGAGGGGAATAGGGAGAGTACAAATGACCATGATAGCAACATGCTCTGGTTTACTGACTGAAATTATACACTGTATATTATCATGTGTAACCTGGAAATAATGTAACTGTAGTGTGAATGTTTGACTCCCCCAATAAAAAAATAATAATAATAAAAAAAAAAAAACTATTTAAGTTCATCAGGAACACACAATGGAAAATACCACTCCACAAAGTCATCTCCACTGACACCAAACCACTTTTAAAACCACAAAAAAAAATAAAAAACACTGAAAAACTTTACAAACAGGTTTTTAATGCTTTTCGTTCAGACGAAACCGCCAGAAAACAAGGGAGGGACGCACACACACCTTATTTATATCTAAAACAAAGTCAATAATAACCAATTTTGTCATCCACACGCCCCCACTACTGTTTCAAAACAAATAAAGGTTTTAAAAAAACACATTCCTCAGATTTGCCATTTCATTGACAATGATGAATATTCAGATACAAACTTTTCATCAATTAGAATGTGGCGACGATGGTAAGTCCTGCGCTGTTACGCGCAGGATGATGCCAGTTTGACTCTCAGAGTCGACATTCTTTTTTCTTTTCAAATATTAAAACTATTTAAGTTCATCAGGATCACACAATGGAAAATACCACTCCACAAAGTCATCTCCACTGACACCAAACCACTTTTAAAACCACAAAAAAAAAAAAAAAAAAAAAACACTGAAAAACTTTACAAACAGGTTTTTAATGCTTTTCGTTCAGACGAAACCGCCAGAAAACAAGGGAGGGACGCACACACCTTATTTATATCTAAAACAAAGTCAATAATAACCACTTTTGTCATCCACGCGTCCCCACTACAGTTTCAAAACAAATAAAGGTTTTAAAAAAAACACACTCCTCAGATTTGCCATTTCATTGACAATGATGAATATTCAGATACAAACTTTTCATCAATTAGAATGTGGCGACGATGGTAAGTCCTGCGCTGTTACGCGCAGGATGATGCCAGTTTGACTCTCAGAGTCGACATTCTTTTTTCTTTTCAAATATTAAAACTATTAAGTTCATCAGGAACACACAATGGAAAATACCACTCCACAAAAGTCATCTCCACTGACACCAAACCACTTTTAAAACCACAAAAAAAACACTGAAAAACTTTACAAACAGGTTTTTAATGCTTTTCGTTCAGACGAAACCACCAGAAAAACAAGGGAGGGACGCACACACCTTATTTATATCTAAAACAAAGTCAATAATAACCATTTTTGTCATCCACACGTCCCCACTACTGTTTCAAAACAAACACTATCCTCAGATTTGACATTCGATTGTCAATGTAGAATATTCAAATAGACTGTTTTCATCAGTTTGAATGTCGCCCTCTAGTGGCAACAGCAGGAAATGCACAGCCACCATGTAAAGGACGGAGGTTCAAATCTAAGAATTGCCAATGTTTTTCTTTTTTTTGCTTTTTCTTTTAAATGTAAAAACTATTTAAGTTCATCAGGAACACACAATGGAAAATACCACTCCACAAAAGTCATCTCCACTGACACCAAACAACTTTTAAAACCACAAAAAAAAAAAAAAAAAAAACACTGAAAAACTTTACAAACAGGTTTTTAATGCTTTTCGTTCAGACGAAACCGCCAGAAAAACAAGGGAGGGACGCACACACCTTATTTATATCTAAAACAAAGTCAATAATAACCATTTTTTGTCATCCACACGTCCCCACTACTGTTTCAAACAAACACTATCCTCAGATTTGACATTCGATTGTCAATGTAGAATATTCAAATAGACTGTTTTCATCAGTTTGAATGTCGCCCTCTAGTGGCAACAGCAGGAAATGCACAGCCACCATGTAAAGGACGGAGGTTCAAATCTAAGAATTGCCAATGTTTTTCTTTTTTTTGCTTTTTCTTTTAAATGTAAAAAGTATTTAAGTTCATCAGGAACACACAATGGAAAATACCACTCCACAAAAGTCATCTCCACTGACACCAAACCACTTTTAAAACCACAAAAAAAATAAAAAACACTGAAAAACTTTACAAACAGGTTTTTTTAATGCTTTTCGTTCAGACGAAACCGCCAGAAAAACAAGGGAGGGACGCACACACCTTATTTATATCTAAAACAAAGTCAATAATAACCATTTTTTGTCATCCACACGCCCCCACTACAGTTTCAAAACAAATAAAGGTTTTAAAAAAAACACACTCCTCAGACTTTGCCATTTCATCGACAATGATGAATATTCAGATACAAACTTTTCATCAATTAGAATGTGGCGACGATTGTAAGTCCTGCGCTGTTACGCGCAGGATGATGCCAGTTTGACTCTCAGAGTCGACATTCTTTTTTCTTTTCAAATATTAAACTATTTAAGTTCATCAGGAACACACAATGGAAAATACCCACTCCACAAAAGTCATCTCCACTGACACCAAACAACTTTTTAAAACAAAAAAAAAAACACTGAAAAACTTTACAAACAGGTTTTTAATGCTTTTCCTTCAGACGAAACCGCCAGAAAACAAGGGAGGGACGCACACACCTTATTTATATCTAAAAAAAAAAGTCAATAATAACCATTTTTGTCATCCACACGCCCCCACTACAGTTTCAAAACAAATAAAGGTTTTAAAAAAAACACACTCCTCAGATTTGCCATTTCATCGACAATGATGAATATTCAGATACAAACTTTTCATCAATTAGAATGTGGCGACGATTGTAAGTCCTGCGCTGTTACGCGCAGGATGATGCCAGTTTGACTCTCAGAGTCGACATTCTTTTTTCTTTTCAAATATTAAAACTATTTAAGTTCATCAGGAACACACAATGGAAAATACCACTCCACAAAAGTCATCTCCACTGACACCAAACAACTTTTAAAACAAAAAAAAAACACTGAAAAACTTTACAAAACAGGTTTTTAATGCTTTTCCTTCAGACGAAACCGCCAGAAAACAAGGGAGGGACGCACACACCTTATTTATATCTAAAAAAAAAAGTCAATAATAACCATTTTTGTCATCCACACGCCCCCCACTACAGTTTCAAAACAAATAAAGGTTTTAAAAAAAAACACACTCCTCAGATTTGCCATTTCATTGACAATGATGAATATTCAGATACAAACTTTTCAATCAATTAGAATGTGGCGACGATGGCAAGTCCTGCGCTGTTACGCGCAGGATGATGCCAGTTTGACTCTCAGAGTCGACATTCTCTTTTAGAACCATTTTCTTTTAGAACCTCATGCATTATCGCAAATTAGCATACGACACTGAAAACAAATTTAAGGTTCAACTGTTTTTATTAGAAATGTTTAGAGCGATGCAAAAATACAAATCAAAATAAGAGGGGCTTGCCTTTTTTTTTGTTTTTACAAAACAGAAAATAATAAAGAGTCAAAGCAAGCATCTGGATTCCACCTTTAGGAAAAATGTAAACTACTCTAAGGTAACAATTTTTCTCGGAGTCGGATCTTAATTGGCTGAACTCTTTTAAACTTGCAGTAACTTTTCCCTCCAACTCCATTACAATTTTTTAAATTGCCTTAAAAGTATCTGGAATGAAGAGGGTAATCCAGATTTAGCTTTTTAACAAGGCCAAACAACGTAACTGCAACTCTGACTCCAACACTTGGTAGTCAACCACTAGAGCCTGCCCTTCTAAGTTTTATTATTTAAAGTAGAAAAATATGTGTAAAACAAAATACAACTCCAAAAAGGAGGGGCTTCCTTTTTTTGTTAAACAGAACACAACAGAAAGAGTCAACGCAAGCAGCTGGATTCCACCCTTAGGAAAAATGTAAACTATTCTAAGGTGACAATTTTACTCAAAGAGTCGGATTTTAAAGGCCTGAACTCTTTTAGACATAACTTTGATCTCCAACTCCATTACAATTTTTTGGATTACCTCAAAAGTGTCTCTGAGATGAGGAGGGTAATCCAGATTTTGGTTGTAAGACCAACCAACATGGCAACTGCTGCTCCAACACTTGGTGGGTCGACTTACCACTGCCTGGCCTTCAAGGACCACAAGAATGTCTACTTCCTCACCGCTACCACTATCCATGAGGAGGAAAATTCCCACTGTGGTGTCCTCAATTGCCTCCTGGATCGCTGCGTGGTCTTCATTCTACAGGACACAAAAAACTGTTTCAATAAAGATTTATAGGTGAAAAATGAGACTAATTTAGCCACGACCAAAGCCAGGGTATCATTGTGCCGGTCCAAAGCTCCGATAATTACAAAGGGTTGTTTCAGGAAGGGCATCCAACGAAAAATCTTTGCCAAACCAAATATGCAAATCAGACCTATGATATCCATACTGGATTGGTACCAAAATTGCTGAAAACAGAATCGAAAAACAAAAGAACCACTTTGGCTTGAATCGAATAAAACCCAATCAGTGCCCAACCTCGCCGGAGACAGGGTTACATGGAGGAAGCCAATTCCCTGCAGCGACCCCTGAAGAGAAAAGCTGAAAGGAAAAGAAGATGCAAAATATGACCACCACCTGAAGGGGAGGCAGAAAGGTTTCACAACTCCCTAAACAAACTATTAATATTTTTATAGTTCACTTAACAACAATTTCAAAGAATAAATTAACAATGAAAAAAAAAGGTAAAATTTAAAACTTTTTAGAAAACTTTGTCAGGATTCCTCCAGGCTCAAAACAACATTGGAAAGGAAATAGAATAGTCAGGGGTTTCACATTAAACAAATCTGAGAAGAAATAGACAATCACACCAAAACGTTGGATTCAAATGAAGTTGTGGAAATAGGCCTGTAGTTTAGCATTCATGTGTGGTCCAGGCACGGTTTCTTATGGAGCAGCTACAAACCTGCATGCTCCGAGGACACAAACAACCCTGAGTGCAAAAAAGAGCTGAGGATGGTGAGAAGTATGGGGCCCACTGTGGAGAAAATCCATAGGAAGCACATAAGGACTTTAGAACATTTTAGTGAAGCTAACCATATCTCTCAATTCCATCACAGTGATAGGAGAGAATCTGAACAAATGTGGAGGAGGAAGATTTTTAACGATGTAAGATCTCACACTCATTACCAAGTTCACAATAAATGCTAGGAAGCCATCAGGGTCATCTGTAGAAGATACAGGAACAGGAGAAGAACAGCAGACAACAGTGTATCATCTCAAATTTTTACCCTGGTAATTATTTTTTATTTTTTTGGACTATAAGTCACTCTGAAGTACAAGTCACAGCATCAAAAAAGTTTGTCATTCAGTAAAAAAAATCTTTTAGAAGTTGGACTGGATTATAAGATGCACTTTTGAGAGAAAAGCTTGATGCTTCTAAACTCTACCAAACCCGGCATAATGCCGCTTTCACAGAAAGTAATTCAGGCATCATATTCACATTTCTCTTTCGACGCTTGTCCAAAAATGTCGCAAAGTAGATGCTCCAGATGTGGACTCCAATGTAGAAGCTACCATCAAAAGTTTTAGCATGATCACTACATGGAAGCATTGGCTGTATTTCTCATTTACAAAGAAGGCATGGATGATGTTGAGAGATCAGGTTAAATTATTTTGAAGGGCTCTACAAAAACATTGGAAACCATGTCTTCATGTTTGGATTCATGAGATTTTTTTTTGCTTGTTTTTTTTTTTTTTCCTCGGTGAGCTTCAACATCTACTGCAGGAATTTCGTTAAATTTTTTTTTGAAAAACATGAAACAAAGGTTGCACCTTATCACCACTCATGTGATATGTGCATTTTTGTAACTGATGTGATCAACGGTATGCGCCTCATCACCATTCATGTGTATGTGCGGAAGAGTCAATAGTATCCAGTTTCGTAAACATGTTTTCGAAACCGGCACAGATAGGAAACAGCCGTCGCCTGGGAGGAGGGATTGGCCCCCTCTCCTCTCACGTGATGTGACTGTATAAAGGAGATGGATTTCCCTCAAAGGTAGAGTCTGCTGCGGGTTGCGTACGAACGCCCAGCTGATTGAAGCACCTCTACCCGGACTGTTGGCTCTCTGGTCTAGTGTCATGGTAAGGGAAAAATGTATTCAATCTATTGAAGAATGATGCTGTGGTGACGTGATTTGCGGGGAATAAAAAGACACATTTATTTTAGCAATCCATCTGTGTACTGTGGTGATGTGTTAAGCGGGAAATAAGAAGAGACATTATTCTAGCAATCACATCTGTGTGCTGAGTCATCTTTGCTGTGCGCCAACCCTCCCGAACCTTTTCACACAACACAGCTATTGTCTACATTTTTTGACTGACTTTATGTTCTTGCAAATACCGGTGTAAGCCCAAGGACACAGCTATGGTTGTGATATTGGGCTATATAAATAAAATTTATTGAGTTGAGGAATTTCGTTTGAATAACGGCCACTTTCAGCCACTTCCATCATTCTGTGACCCAGTCTGACGATGGGTTGTCCTGCTTTAGTCTAAAGAGACTCCATGTTTGTTTTGGACAGCGCTTCATCTTCTGTATTGCTGTTAGTAGCATTCACAGGGCCCTCTAGTTGTTGTTAGTGTATATCACCCCGCTTAGAGGCAACTGGTCATTAGTGGGAAGATAATAAATATGAGTCTATGAAATAAAAAAAAATGTAAAAAGAAGTGATTCCTGAGTATAAGTCATACCCCCGACCAAATTACGCAAAAGAAAATGCAACTTATACTTGTTCATTCTGCTCTCAATAATCAATGATACATTAGTTAAACTCACCTCATATTCCCTGAAGAGGTGTGCTGGGTCCTCCTGGAGATATATGCACAGTCCCTTTAGAATGAGCTTTCTTAGAACCTCAGTGTCCTCAGTCTGACAAGAGATAGTTACTTTGTAAATTTGGTTTCAGACATCTGGAAACTGCCCAAATTACTTGATTCAACAAGTTCAAGGATCAAAATAATTTGAGATTGTTTGTGGACATTTTTTTATACAGTTAAATACCATCTGTAACACAAATAAATAAAAAATTTTAAAAATCGAAATTGTCATTAAATTTAGTGGCTCACATCTCTGAATAGTTATAAGGATGATTAGTTTGTGATTTTTTTTTTTGTTTAATGCGAGATTGGAAAGAAGTAGTTACACTGGGTCCCTTTAAATACAAGATTTAAACTGGAAACAAATTGTAAGAGGTTATTACTTTTTCTGGAATATTTTCTAGAAAGTTTTCTTTTTTAAGGTATTTGTATTGAACTGATATGAAGACATAATAAATGCACCTCAAAACAAACAGAAATGTCCCTGGGGCATATAATAAAGGCAATTGAACAAATAAACCCTTGCCTTCTCAATCTTTTCCAGGATGTGCTTCAGTTTGGTTCCTATCAATCCTCCTTGTTTCTTGAATAACTTGATCATTTTGTCTGTGTGAATGTCCACCTAGGAGAGGTATCTGGATTGAAGCAGCATGGTAGTTATCCTCTTAAATTCAACATGTATCTGACAGCACACAAATAAAACCTTAATACAACTGCAAAAAATGTCAAGGATAAAGTAAGGGGAATAAAACATAGTAGTTACATATTTTAATACTGTTTATAATTAGAGGATGAATGCCAAAGTATAACAAACCTCACTCATGTGAAAGAATGCTGGCCATCCTTTCTTGAAGTCTTGAACCATTGGCTCCTTGGAAATGACTTCTCGTCTCCTGTATGAAAAGGTTTTTCTCCATTTTGCTTTTAATTATGTCCCTGTTTGTCCTCGTCACAACATCAAGAAGTTCAACTTCAGTCTTTCCAGGCTTGTGTCTGATTCTCCAATGGGATGTGGGGGACAATAATTAACTTCTGACCGTTGAGGTTTTTTTATGGAAGCTGCAGGGGTAGTTTTCCCCTCCGGTTTGTTCTTCAGGGAATTGATGGTCACTTCAGTGCATTCAAGTTTTCTCAGATGAGTGCGCTACATGCCAAGCTCACTTACCAAACTGGCCTTCCATCCACCGTGTCCAGTGAAAGAGCCTCTCTCACTCAAGCAAGGATGCTTTGAGACAAGTGCCTTTGCCACAGCGTTTAATTTCTTACTACTGCAGTAAAGTTTGTATTTGATGATTTCTTGCACAAGTGTTTTTTAAGAATGTTTGATTTAAGTTTTGGATCAGGAATGAGTGCAGTGCCGTCCTCTTTGTTTTTTGGCATTGCTTCTTTGAAGTTTTAGCTGCGAGTCATAAGAAAACTGAGGCACAGGAAAATTTACTGGCCATGTTGCTCTTGAGCTTGAGGAATCCGAAGAGGACAGAATATCTGTGTCAATAGACCCTGAAGACACTGACAATGAAAGAGGTGACAGCGGAGGCTGAACCACCGAATGACAGAGAGAAGTCTCATCATACTGGGGATTTTCAGTCTGGATCACTTTAATTGTCCCCTTATCACTGAGTTCTTCCACTCTTGTCAGGTTTGTAAACGCATTTTCAAAATGCTTGTCCATAAACTGAAGTCTGAAAGTGTAGTTGATGTTGCACTGTCTTTTTACCTCATGAACCACTTCATCAACTGATCTTGGGAAATTATCTTCAAACAGCACCCTTTGAGAGTTTTCAGCATCCAGGATAACCCATAGCACCTTGAAGGCTGACATTGCTGATCGCTTAATCTGTGGGGGAGTAACAGAACAGGTTACTTTATCCATTATGAACAATGCAAATCAGAAAAGGAAACAAAGAGTAAGCAAATTAATGTGCCATTTTTTATCCTCCATTGTAACAATTTTAGTGAAATTGCATGATCAAATCTTACCTCTAATGACAAAATGTCTTTTAAAGGTTACCATGCGGCTTCTTCCAACCAGGTAATCACTCAGTGGATAGCCATCAATCAGTTCATCAAGTGCAATAAGTTTCATAGTCTTCAATGATTGCTCTAGTGCAAAGGCTCTGTAGTGGTCATTATACCATGCGCACAACACATTCACAATAAAGTATAGCCTATCGTCAATGATGCAAATTTGAAAGATTTCTGAAAACTCTGGTACTTCCAAAATCTGTCCCGTGAATGACTATCATATCCCTGCAGTATGTGACGCCACAGGTTGATGCCTTCTTGGCCAGATGTATTTCGTTTGTGTCAGGGTACCTCTGTTGAATAGCCTGAACCATTTCATCTTTTAAAATATCTATTGGAACAGTAGAAGCATTAGACACCTCTAAGGGAGATTTACCATGACATGGAGAGTTCACATGAAATGCCATCATCAGCTGATGTTTTGATGCCAATGTCAGAGATAATTCTTAAAGCAGCTAGTGTTTGACAATTTGTTTAAAAAAACTATGCTTTGCTTCAAAACGCATGGTCCAAGGATGTACAAGAGGACCAAAAGAACAGATCATGAGAGGGTAGTGTTCTATGTAGTGGTGTTTTTGGCAGAAGTTTGATGTCAGGGAACTGTTGATATCTATACCTATGCTCAACAATCTTACTTTCCAGGTATGCAATAGACTGATCTGTGTTTATGGGTGTGACAGCAAGTTCAACTATTTCTTTCAAATCCATGAGCACAAGCCAAGCTGGCTCACTCTCTGGTACACAATGTCCTATCAGAAATGGAAGTAACCTGAGAAAAGCCCAGTTTTCGTGAGCGCAGAATGTTCAATTAACATTGTGAAGTTTAGGTTAAAATGGTATTACACTACTCACCTGTACTACAGAGCCTTTGAATAAACACCTGCACTTGCTGATGCTGGCAAGACACGTCAACAGTCTGGAATACAAAGAGTCACTATTCAGCAGAGTCAGAATTTACATGACAACTTCAGAAAAATGTCATTCTTACCCTTGACTCACCAATAGTTACTGGGTTAACAAAATTCGTAATATTCTTAATGTTATGCTAACAGAGATAGTGGGATAACTGATTGCCCTATGTCCCACAAAAAATTACATTTGTCCATCAACCTTTTTTTTTTTAAATTATTTACACTGTTAAGAATATGACCTTTTAAAATGTCCTCTCTCTGCATAAAAGCTGTGTGTAAACTGTGCTCCTCGCTGCGGAAGTACGGTTAACGGCAGCTCTTCTGTCACTTTTTTTCTGATAAAACCTGTATGAAATATAATATGAATAAATGTAATGGCTTCAGGCGTTTCCTTGATAAGCAGCCTCTGAGAAAGAAAAAAAAACAACACAACATAAACAACCAAGAAATTGGACATTCATCTCTTGCAACCTCTTAAATCTAATGACGTCTCTCCCAATCCTTTCAAATAAGACCAAGAGTTAATTGTGACACACTAAGGTGAGCTCAGCACTTTGCTTTCACAAGGGGAAAGAGGTGGGGAGCGTTAAGATGCTTTCACCTTACATTCAATTGAGCAGCTATTGCTAGTTCCGATTGCATGGCATAATAAATGGCAAATGCACAGCAAGGGGGACCCACTGGACTGAGTGAAGACCGGAGCATGGACTCCAGAGTCAGGGAGGAAAGTTGGTAGTGTGGAATGAGATCTGTCAGCAGGACAGAGATTTCTGAGTTTTGTGCTAATTTTTTTATAAATATAAAAAGTGACATGTTTCATGGTATTAACTAAACAGATTGCATTGGTTTAAAATCAATGGCTGTAATTAAAAAAAAAAAAAAAAAACTGCATTCAGAAGACATGAGACCAGCAACTACATTTCACCCCACAACACTCCAAAACTGAGTTTTACTGAGAACCCTGCGAAATTTGGAAATGGAAACTGCAAGCTAAGCTAGCAGATCAGAAGTAACAAATCCCCCTACACATATACAACGTTCTCCTCATTTTTCGCAAGGGGGTATTTTCATGTATATTCCACGAAAGGAAGTAGGACTAGAGTCCTAGGATTACAGACGTATTAATCCAGTGACATTTTTTTACTACAGATATACACTTTTGAAAAGACTGACATGAATATTTTCTCTTGTTAAGTGTTGAATGCTTTTGTGTGAATTTGCGCTCTTGCTCTTCCCATGATTCGTTGCTCTGTCTGTGTTCGTCGATGTTTGATGGACATCACAAGCGTATGAGGTTTTTTTTTCTGCCGGGATGGAGACGTATCTGATCGATGTACAATAAATATGCCGAGAGGAGGCTGAAGTTTATCTGCTCCGAATCTCTTTTTTCATCTATCCACCACGCAGGGACAAAGATCACAGCTGCGCAACAAACACTTACCTTAACATCGCTCCCAAAGCTAAATCTCCATAGAAAAATAAGGTTTATGTAACAGAATGGGGGGGGGGGGGGGGGGGGAACCATCTCTTGCAAACGAAGATAATGTAAATTTAGCAAAACCAAAGGCATTCTGTGCAGGAGAGATTGATTGACAAGGTCTGCCTCTGACTGGGACAGAGGCAGTGCGCTGTGTGTGCTGGTTCTGATCAAATAATGCCGTCACTCGTAACCTAGCTCATAGGTGGAACGGTCTGGAAACGCTTAAATAATGCCAATAATAGTCAAAATAACAACAATTGTCCTTCAAATTGGTCTCCACAACGAATCTAGCAAAAATAAAGCCACTACAACCCCCTGACGAAGTTAGTCTGCTGGGAGAAAATAAAAACAACGCGCCCAGTTTTCCCATCATCAAGGCCGAACTCCAATAGCATAACTACTCACGCTCTTCCCCGCACCATATTTGGAACTCGCTGCGTTTACCGCCGAATCTGCCTGCACAGTGAACGTATGTTTTACCGCTAACACCTCCCCCTCCCTGCCGCCGAGGGCTGCGGTCGGCACAGGGCAAAAATGGCGCGCCATAGCCTTAACTTTGATAACAATGATAAAAGTGGATTACAAAGTTCTTCCCCGTAAAAACAAACAAAATAATAATACATTTGATGTCTCCCACTTTGTTTAAGTAACTTGTTAGAGTAAATTAAGCTTACCTTTCGAAGTGACTGGACGAGCAGGTGCTCTGTAAAATGGTTCACTCCCCTCCTGAAATGCTTCTGGGCAGATGGGGGTTTCCCAATTCCAAATGAAGGGGCAAAGAGTGAAACATAACTATTTCATTTTATCTCGAGATTATTTAAATATATGTATGTAACACTGCAAGAAATTGAGTGTGATCTTCAAGATTGGAATATGTTTTAAACACAAACATAATTTGTTCATGTTTAACACACGTGCTTAGTATTTGTAAATGTGTAAAACAACCCCACCTTTCCCATTTTTTTCAGTGCAGGATAATGCCAGTTCCACTCTCAGAGTCGGCTTTTTTTTTCTTTTGAAATAATTAAAACTATTTAAGTTCATCAGGAACACAGAATGCAAATACCACTCCACAAAAGTCATCTCCACTGACACCAAACCACTTTTAAAACTAAAAAAAGCAAAGAAAACTTCTACAAAACTGGTTTTTAATGCTTTTTCTTCAGAAGGAGCGACCATAAAACAAGGGAGCGACGCACAGACCTTATTTATAACTAAAAGAAAGTCAATAATAATCATTTTTATCATCCACACGCCCCCACTACAGTTTCAAAACAAATCAATTTGTCTTGCCCATCGCAGGGCCACAATCACACACACTCACACCTACAGACAACCTACATTCATCAGTTCACCTATGGAACACGATTTTTGGGCTGTGGGAGGAACCGAAGTCCCAGAGAAGCACCACACATTGCATGGGGTGTAGATGTAGAAACACACAGAAAGGTCCCACAGTGCATCTGGAGGACTTCTGGTACACTGCAGCTGGGCAGAAGTTCTTTTGGAGGACCTGCATGAGCGCCTGCACCACCGTAAAATGCAGATATTGCCATCCAAACAAGTTTGCATATTTCAGACATGAATTCAATTTCTACCCTTAGAAAGAGCAGAGCGTCCTTCCTTCAAAAAAAAAAAAAAAAAAAGGGGGGGGGGGGGGTTTAGAATTACAAGTGAGAAAAGTAAACACACACACACAGGCATAAAGAACGTTTGTTTTGGTTCTTTCCACGCTGCTGCATTCATTTCAAAAGCACTGAACTCAGCAGTTCAGCTGTTTCTTAAAGGGACAGGACACACATCTGCAGATCCATCCTTTAGATGATAAACAATCACATAAAAAAGCTAAATAACAGCTGGCATCATGTCATAATTATTCCTGAATACCGTCTTCCAATAATGGTCGGTCTCTAACAGATGCTGGTCTCCAATAAACTGCAGGTCTAACAGGTGTATTACAGACGCCGGTCTTTAATAGTGGCCAGGCTCTCTATAGACCCAACGCCCCCACGTACACATACTTAGTACTGATGCAGGCAGAGGGTGGGGGCTGGGTGTCTGTAGCATTCAGCCACTGTAGCATGGATCACAACATTTCAGATCATTCAATTTTGTTTAAACTTTTGAATATGTCCAAAGAGCATTCTGGTGAGGAATGTAAACCACATTTTGAGATGAATCCTAACATATCAGAGAATGTTCCAAGCAGATGGATGAAGGAGTGAAGACGGCTGCAGAAAGAAAAGGATAAAGTCTGGTTTCCTGGTGAGCAGAGAAAGCAGCAACAAATTAGAAGAACTGTTTGAACATGGATTACTGAGCAAAGGAAAAGGTGCTCGTGTCTCCAGGAAGATGATCGGCATGAAAGCAAAGGGGATTTTTTATCAGAGATTGACGTTCACACTCCAGAATAAAATGTTCTCATTTCAATAAATCCTGCAATGTTCTTCTGTTATTTTCTGTATTTTGTGACCGAATTTCACCACAAAATGAATCATAACCATCATCATTCTGTCTGTGTTCTAATAAACGACGGTCTCCAATAGACACCGGTCTCTATTAAACGTCGGGTCGGCTGACATTTTTTCCAAATAAATACCCCGGCTACTATTGGAAGATTTACGTAACTGAAACTTCCTGAAGATGGAAATACATGGAGGATTTGAGGCTCAGATAAGGAAATTGTCTTTGTGAAGGTTTACAGAATCATCCATGAATGTCCTTAAATTATTTATGAAGTTCCTTCAATTTTACTCCAAAAAATTGTGTTTTCTGACCAGCATTACACCCCTGTGTAGGTATCAGTTTGTCCTTTCATTTCATGGCTGTTGAATCCAAACTTTCCTATACCTGATGTCTTTCAGGCAGATTGTTTGTCTTCCGTTGGTTGGTTCTCAAAAGTGCAGTGTGTAAAGCAGACCAAACCAAAAGTTGAAACATTTCTACGCCTGATCAAACCAAGTCTGACTGTCCCAAGGTGAACAGACTTCTCCCTTTTGGACCTGCAGACTGCTCACTTCTGTTGCTAAGCTACCATCTGCTATGAATTCTATTTTTGGCCCATTTTGGCCCTTTCATTGTATAGACCACTGGAAACATCACATCCGAGGTGTGGAAACATTTCAGTTTGGGACTCAGTGAAGAGAAAACCTTTTCTTAAAACATTTAATTAAAAAACCAGAGAACAGAAAGTTGTGTTTTGAAAGTTTGCATAGCGAGAAATGAATGACACAAACTCCCTTTTATTATCATGACAGGGCATAGCAGAACTTTGATCTACAGAAATTAAGGAGGGGTGTGGCTAACATCTATACGATTCATCAGATGATGAATCATTCATGATGAGTTTTTCCCTCAATGCCTCCTTTTAACCCATTATCCCCACAGATCTGACCAAGCTGCTGTTTTCTTGTCATACACTGTGACACCCCCCCCCCACACACACACACACACCCGTCAGTCAGAGCTGGTAAGCTAGCCCTC